>SNQJ01S0074750.1:16086-53329 GCA_010110895.2 Picea sitchensis | reverse complement strand
CATCTCTGACCTCCCATTACAGTTCTGAGACCCTGCTTTGAAGTTTAGCATTCTCTTTCTAGCCTCAGAAAGAGTCGGCAAGCCCTGCTGAGCTTTAATGTCTGCCATCTGTGTCTTGAGTAGTCGTTCAGTTTATTTTTCACTTTTAGATTAAATTATGGAGAATGTTCAATGCCAGTTACTCTGTACAAAAGAAATGGTGATTTATATGACCAAGGGAAACATCAACCAGTTCAGTTTACTTTTCAATCTTAGGGTTAGTTATGGATAATGTTCAATGCAAGTTAGCCTGTACATTAGCCGTTGTCATTTATATATGTTTATACAGTGCATGTGTTCTTTTTATGCACCTATCTCTTAGGTCTACGTTTACTCCATTGTTGTAGACCGTAGTGTTGTCTCTGTATACATCAGTTACATGGAAGGGAGAAACCCAAAAACATGTATTTATATGATCACACGTCTGTGTTGAGAATATGTATATGTGCTTGGCATTCTTTGGCATTAGAATGCAAGATATCGCTAATGAGGCCTAGCACACTGGAGATTTCACACAAAAATTTGGATGGCCTCTTTGGAATTGAAATTGTATCACTTTATACTTGTTATCGGTAACTGCAAAAAGCATAGGTGAGATTTGTTTGTCTATTTGGAAAACTATAAATAGACATGCTAAGTATTATTTCACAATCTTCTTAGTAAGTAAAACTGAAACACAGAAATGGACTTCCTCTACTAGTATACGGGGCTAAAACTTGGGTGGGCTGTGTTTGGAAAGGTATTTCAAGGACACTACTTCTTGCTTCCCTTCCTGAAGCGATAATGGTTAATTCAATGATTCATACCTCTTTTGCAATAACACTAGGGTTGTGGTTAAAACAGTGTTTCTTTTTGTGTTGTATCCCACAGAAGCATGCATGTGATGACTTGAGCATGCATTTTCCTAGAGTGGGGCCAATTTTGTAGTTTTCCAGGAACAAGTCCAAGTAGTAATTAATATAAACTATTTATCGATGTCAATGTCTCTTAACCCTATTTCACTTGTCTCCTGGATTACTTGTTTTACAAGCATCTGATCCTTTAAGTCATGTATTTTATTTGTCAAACTTACATGATTGGATAGCATTCAGTTCAGAAAGTGAAACATACTTACATGACTGGATAACAGTCAGTTCAGAAAGTGAAACATACGAAATGGATTTCGTTACGATACTAAAGATTATGGGTTTTATATGCAGTCTCTTGTACCATTGGGCAGTGTGGAAGAGCTTCTAGCTACGTATGATTCACAACGCAGAGAATTACCACCGCCTGTTACACTGTGGGAATGGGGTTGGACAAAGAGTGCAGAAACGTGGAATGGAAGAGCAGCCATGCTGGCAGTTCTTGTTTTGCTGTTTTTGGAAGTCACCACAGGTCAAGGTTTCTTACATCAGTGGGGCATATTACCTCTCTTCCGCTGAATTGCTTTATTCTCGTGTGCTATAGAGGCTTGGTTGATTGGGTCCTTGAAGGAAAAACCTTCAATTCCTGGCTATTTGCAGAATAACAAGTATTGTAGTTTATCTTGTTCAATATGCGTAGGAGATCTGTGAAATTATCTATTTAATGGTTTTGTCTTAAGAGTGGTTGGCAAGTTGTGTGTTTTACAAATATATGTCTCTTCCTTATGTTTCAAATGCATGCCTCTTCCCGTACTTGTGTTACATACAAGTATACAATACTATTTTATATTAAATCGAATAAGAACCACAAAATTTTCTATTACCAAATTTGTAAAATATACTATTCCAAGGTCCTTAGGCCACTGTGAAACCTTGTTGTTGTTGGAACCTTTTCTTTCTTTAAGAAAAAGGCAAAGGCACTCTATTAATATCTATTGGTTTGTTTACAAAAAAATTTCCTTAATAATATGTTTTCAAAGATGTGGCCCTTTTTGAAATGATCTTTGTTCTAACTCTCCAATTGATTCCTAATTTGGACAGAATTACATGATAAATCAACTTTAACTTTATCCATATCTCCTTTAGTTACAAGTTATTTGTCAATTTAATTTGTTTGGAGACCTAGTTATTGTTATTCCGAAAGTGTCACATCTTTATGCTTGTTATTGGCACATTTCTTTGCACCCACAACACAGTTAAAGACATATTAGCATCTAAGGCAATGTACTGAATCTGTTATAAAGTATTGTTACATCCATTTTATGATTTTTATTGACACATTGTGTTGTACCCTACAACACATTGAAAGATATATTAGCATCTAAGGCAATGTACTCAATCTCTCATAAACTATTGTTACATTCATTCTATTGCACACTTCGAGCAAAGGGAAACTTGGAAACTTATGTGTAACCTACTAAAAGATATTGCTACCCTAGTGCAACATAGATGGGAATAAATGTTGTAAAACGCACAAGGTGGTAAGCCATTTACCATGATGCATAGAAATACTATAATTTATTGTTAGAATTTAAGGGCNTTATTCCGAAAGTGTCACATCTTTATGCTTGTTATTGGCACATTTCTTTGCACCCACAACACAGTTAAAGACATATTAGCATCTAAGGCAATGTACTGAATCTGTTATAAAGTATTGTTACATCCATTTTATGATTTTTATTGGCACATTGTGTTGTACCCTACAACACATTGAAAGATATATTAGCATCTAAGGCAATGTACTCAATCTCTCATAAACTATTGTTACATTCATTCTATTGCACACTTCGAGCAAAGGGAAACATGGAAACTTATGTGTAACCTACTAAAAGATATTGCTACCCTAGTGCAACATAGATGGGAATAAATGTTGTAAAACGCACAAGGTGGTAAGCCATTTACCATGATGCATAGAAATACTATAATTTATTGTTAGAATTTAAGGGCAAAAAGTAGACTAGCTAGAGACAGAAATAATTTTATAAATTTTCAATCATTTGCTACTGTAATTCTGGATCAGCAACACATTAAAATTTCTGATGCATAATCTAATAACATAAATCAGTAAGTAGCATAACATAGACCTGAGTATTACCTTAGCTAAAACAAGGAACACAAAATACCTGATATGATGTTGTTACCTTCCTTAATGTATGCTCAGAAAAAGCTTAATAGATCATGGATCAAACCCTCAGGGTAGATCTCATCATGATCATAGGGACAATGCCAAGAAGAACGTTTTAGTATAGAAAACCAGAAACAAACTCAACAGGCTGAAAATCTAAAGACCATGTCACTGTCAAGTAATAGGGCTGAAAGCATAAAAACACTCTCCAACCTAGGGCTGGAAAGAAACCACAAACAACCTTAACACTTTCAGCCCACAGAAATCTGCTTCAAATACCTGCAGTTCCATAACAACCCTAACAATCCAGTTCTCATTGGTACTAGGGATGCTAGCAGACAAGGTAGGGTGGCACACAAGGGCGGCACCATAAAAAATGTCAAGGCAACATCATTTAGACAACAAGGCGGCACAATCAACCCAACAAGAGGGTACCAGAACAACAACAACAAGAAAAACCCTTTACGGTTGGCTGGGAAAGACTTCTACAGGTCAATGACAAGCTAAACAATCATGGCTGATAGGGATAAACCCATGGCATCTGGAGTAGACCGGGAACTCACAAAAGATGAGCTGAGAGGACCCAAATAGACATGTCCAGAAGAGCCGCAACCACCTATTAACCTTATCCAGAAGAGTCGCAACAAAAACCTCAGTCTTAAACTCGGCTAAGAGAGAGTGAGTGTGTGAAGTGAGGGATAGGCCACTCCTTTTATAGTTTTAGATAAGTAGGGTAGGGCTAAGATATTAGTATTCTTTGCCATAACTTTAGGGTTAGGTTTAATACCTAACAAATAAAGAAAATAATATTTTACAAATTAAAATATTAAGTGGTAAATCAAAAAGTCAACAAGGTAATAAAACAAGTCGATAAGAAGGGTTTCAAGATCAAGGCAATCAACTTTCTTTAGGAAGAAGTAAAGAATCGAACCAGCACATCATCATACAATTAGGGGGGACATAACTCAAGCAAAGGGGTTTCATTAATAAACAATAAGACAAAGTCAAAGGTTAAGTCCTCCTTTAATGACAATTTTGTTCACATGAGTCTCATGATATAACTTATAAGCTTTTATCATCCCAACATACGAGGAGGGTCAATGATGTGATCATGCCCTTCTTCTTAACTGCTCCTAGGTCACATGGACCATCCTGGGAGAGAAGAAGGTCACACATCATCTTGGCTTGGTACTTAACCAAGAAACTGTCTAGTCCCAGACCAGGATACCCCAGAACCAATCTAGGGGCCCTAGAATATATCTAGGGGCTTCACCACCAAGGTACAAAACCAAGGATCAATCCAAGCACTGAGAAAGTATTCCTTATAACACATCCAGGGGCCCTAGAACACATCTAAGGGACTTATATCATCAAACTTCTTGGTCCCTGACAAAGAACCCCATAAATATATTGTGGGCCCAACTAGGGTCTTTTTCCATGGCTCTAGTTGCTTGGTCCCAAACCTTGAATCCCAGGAGTGTACCGGGGGTCCTAGATCACAACTAGGGTCTTTTCCATCCTCCCAGAGAATGGCTCTTGCAGCTGCATTAATTTTAACACTCCCTCTCAACAACACCAAGCTTGTCTCAAAAGTATACAAACTTTGTCAATGATAGGGGCTTGGTCATATATCTGTAGTTTGTTCCGTTGTTGGAACATACTGAATACCGATAATGTTCTTTTGCACTACGTCCCAAACATAGTGATATCTCATCTCAATGTGTTTCGATCTGTCATGAAGCACATGATTCTCGAAGAGCTTTACACAACTCTGGTTATCACAGTGAATTATTGTGGGTTCCAGCTCAAGACTAAACAAATCTTAGAGTAGCTTTCTGAGCCACACTGCTTCTCTACTAGCAACACTTGCAGCAATGTATTATGCCTCTACAGTGCTTTGGGCTATGGAGCCTTGCTTCCTGTTGAACCAGGAGATCATAGTTGAACCCAAACTGAAACAATATCTGGAAGTGCACTTCTGGTCCACTGTACTACCCATCCAATCTGAATATGTATAGCCATGAAGCATTACACCTCCACTAGAAGTGTATATGATCCCATAAGCTATAGTCCCCCAGGCATATCTGCGAATATGTTTAGCAACAACCATATGACTGTGTTTTGGATTACACATAAATTGACTTAGGGCATTCACTGCATAACAAATGTTCGGTCTGGTGTGTACTAGATACATCAATGACCCAATAATCTGACGATATACTGTAGGGTCTTCTGGATCTGAACCTGTAGCTTGATTATGTAACTTTTATATCATGTAACATATAAAACCAAGATAATGGGATGATTATTCACAATCTTTATATAAAGATTAAGATCTTCTATACTCTTGGAGAACCCAAGACTTTGAAGAAAACTGTCAATTCTTCCATACCAAGCTCTCGCTGTTTCAATTCATACAAATATTTATTGAGTTTGCAGACATGGGATTCTTTCTCATGGATCACAAAACCCTCAGGCTGCTCGATACAAACCTCTTGCTCAACTTCACCATTAAGAAAAGTAGTCTTAACATCCATTTGGTGAAGTTTCCAATAAAAAGCTGAAGCAAGAGAAATGATGACTTTGATAGAGGTATACCTGGCAACAGGAGCAAAGATCTCATCATAATCAATTCTCTCTTTCGGAGAGAAGCCACGAGCCACAAATCTAGCTTTGAATTTTTCAACACTGCCATCTGCTGCATGCTTTATTTTGTAAATCCATTTAGAGGTTACTATTGATTTTCCTTGAGGTCTTGGGACCACTTCTCATACATCATTCTTCAATATTGACTCGTATTATTCTATCATGGGATCCTTCCACACTTTATGTTTGACAACCTCATCAAAAGTTGAAGGTTCTGAGTCAATCACAATATTCAACTGAGCTATTAAACCTGAGTACTTATCTGGCTTCTTGCTTTCTCTTAAAGTACCTTTAGGTGCTGCATGTTTTTTTGTTCCCTTTAAAATTTCACGACACCATGCTGACTTATTTTTAGCAAGAGGTTTCTCTAGGGGAAACTCAATAGAATCTCTTGTGGGGTCCACTGAAGGCTCTCTGGCCTCCTCCCTCTACTCATCTGAAATTTGTGAAAATGAAGGCTCTAGAGATGGAGCTTCCTGCTCCTCTGTATCATAGGGAAGTTCTATGGAATGATGAAAGGAAGCTTCCCCATGGAAGGTCACATCTCTACTGACCTCTATATACTTTTTCCCTGGCACATAGATTTGATATGCTTTTAAGGTCTCACTGTACTCCACAAAAGTGTCTTTCTTTCTAGAGGGCTCTAACTTAGTCCTCTTTTCTTTTGGTACATGAATGTAGACAACACTACCAAAAATTCTCAAATGATCAACTGAAGGCTTCTTACCTGTGAAGACTTCTTCTAGAGTTTTCTCTTCCAAGGCTTTATGAGGACACCTATTTTGAATATAGACTACAATACTTGCAGCTTCGCCCCAAAGAGATAACGAAAGATTCAGATCATACATCATAGCTTCGACTGCCTCACAAATTGTCATGTTCATTTTTTCTGCAACCCCATTCTGCTGGGGATTATAAGGCACGATCATCTCCCTCTCAATCCCAGAAGCTTGACATAGATCATCATACTTATGGGAGTCAAACTCTTTTCCATTGTTTGTTCTGAAAACACCGGTATGTCTACCTGTCTGATTTTCAACAAGATTCTTAAAATCCTGAAATTTACTGAAAGATTCATCTTTAGTTTTCGGAAAATAAATCTAGGTTTTACGGGAGCAATCATCAATAAAAATGATATACTAAAGACAACCATCCATGGACGGAGTAGTCATAGGTCCACAGAGATCAGAATGAATAAGATCTAAGATACCATTAGTTTTTCTATTATTGTGAGGGTAGGCTTTCTTTGTATTTTTATCAAGAGCACAACCTCCACAGATACTATCATGCTCAAAAAGAAAAAGCTAGCATACATGTTACCATCTTTTGCAAACCTAGGAGAGCATTATAGTGGAGATGTCCAAACCTTATGTGCCATAGTTCACAGGGGTTTATCATCTCATGAGCTAATGTTTGAATAACTTGACTAGAGATTTTGTAAATTCCACCTTCTTGAACTCCGATTATCATGGATGAGCTCATACTTTCATTTGAGGGCCACATAAGAGCCTTTCCTTTGGAGAAAGCTATTGTGTACCCTTTACTTTCTAGGACTGCAATTGAAAGAAGATTTTTCTTTAAGCTAGGAACATAAAGAATTTATTCAACATGAAATACATTACCTGAATGAAGCTGAAAAGAGGTTGATCCAACTCCTTTGATGGCATACGTGTCATCATCACCCAATTCTACTTTCACATTGAACTTCTTATATCAGTAGTTCAAAAGGTTATGTTTGAAGCCAGTCATATGTTTGGAGGCCCCGCTGTCCACTAACCAAATTTCATCTGATTTGGTGACAGCACCGGAGAGAGTTGAAACAATATAACTTTATCTGTGTTGTTCTTGTTCTTTAGTAACAACTATGGTTCTCTTTCTTTGAGGCTCTTCTTCCTCAGTTGCAACTGAAGCATGGAACATGCCTTTCTGTTTCTGCTCTGAAGGAGGGTTCCTGCAGTCTTTTGCATAATGACCTAGCTTGTTACAGTTAAATCATCTTACTTTAGATAAATGAGAGTGAGGATGAGAGTGCTTACATTGAGGTTTCTTACCGTTGCCTTTGTGCTGAAAAATCATGGTCTTTCACAGTGGGGTTCATTTATGCTTTTAAGTTTGCCCTCTTCTTCCAAGCAATCATGCCATAATCTCTCGAAGTTGGGTTGAGCTTCTCTTCCATTTACAGATGAAAGAAATGTCTCCCATTATTATGGAATACCATCTGTTGTTGTTTGTACAAGGTCATCATTATCTACTGCAACTCCAATTGTTGCAAGTTGATCTCTTTTTTGGGCAATTTTGGAAAAGAAGGCAGAGATGGTTTCATCATTTTCCATATTTATTGTACGTAGTTGTTTCTTCAAGGTCCTCTTCTGAGTTGGGGCCTTCTTTTTATACAAGTTGGCTAGGGCATCAAAACATTCATTTGTTGTCCTTAGGTGAGCAATAAGAGACATCATAATATCTTTGACTGAGTAAAAAATGACCCTCTTGTTTTTGGTCTGCCTCTTCTTATAGGCTTCTCTTTTTGCATTTGAAGTAGTTTCTTCCATCACCCTGGTAACCAACTTATCCAAGTCACTTTCTTCCAGGATATTAAAGACCCTAGCCTTTCAGGCATTGAAGTTTGAAGCCCCTTCAAGCCTATGTTCTGCTTTGACTGAAGAAGAAGCCATAATGAAGACTATTTACAGGAGAGATCCGATGCAAAACAAACTTTATGCTGATCTGAAAAACACACCCTTAATAGAGGATCTACGCAGACTCAAAAGTATGTCACAAATGAGCTCCTTTCACCCCTTAAGCTCTGATACCATGTTAGAATTTAAGGGCAAAAAGTAGACTAGCTAGAGACAAAAATAATTTGATGAATTTTCAATCATTTGCTACTGTAATTTTGGATTAGCAACAATAATTTTTTTTATGCATAATCTAATAACCTAAATCGGTAAGTAGCATAACGTAGAACTAAATATTACCTTAGCTAAAACAAGGAACAAAAAATACTTGATATGTTGTTACCTCCCTTAATGTACGCTCAAAAAAAGCTTAATAGATCATGGATCAAACCCTTAGGGTAGATCTCATCATGATCATAGTGACAATGCCAAGAAGAACTTTTTAGTATAGAAAACCAGAAACCAACTCAACATGGTGAAAATCTAAAGACCATGTCACTATCAAGTAATAGGGGTGAAAGCAAAACAACATTGTCCAACCTAGGGCTGGAAAAGAAACCACAAACAATCTTCACACTTTCAACCCACATAAATCTGCTTCAAATACCAACAGTTCCAGAACAATTAGAACAACCCTAACAATCCAGTTCTCAATGGTACTAGGGTTGCTAGCAGGCAAGGTAGGGAAGCACACAAGGGTGGCACCAACATAAATGTCAAAGGAAGCACAATCAACCCAACAAGAGGGTACAAGAACAACAACAACAACCAGAAAAACCATTTACGGTTGGCTGGGAAAGACTTCTACATGTCAGTGGAAGGCTAGACAATCATGGTTGATAGGGATAAACCCACGGCAGCTAGAGCAGACCAAGAACACACAAAAGAGGCACTGAGAGGACCCAAATAGACATGTCCAAAAGAGTCGCAACCACCTAGTAACCTTATCCAGAAGAGTCGTAGCAAAAACCTCAATCTTGAACTCGGCTAAGAGAGAGTGAGTGTGTGGAGGGATAGGTCACTCCTTTTATAGTTTTAGATAAGTAGGGTAGGGATAACATATTAGTCCTCTTTTTCATAACTTTAGGGTTAGGTTTAATACCTAACAAATAAAGAAAATAATATTTTACAAATTAAAATATTAAGTTGTAAATAAAAAAAGTCAACAAGGTAATAAAACAAGTTGATGAGAAGGGTTTCAAGATCAAGGCAGCCAACTTTCTTTTGGAAGAAGTAAAGAATCGAACCAACACATCATCATACAATTAGGGGGGACATAACTCAAGCAAGGGGGTTTCATTAATAAACAATAAGACAAAGTCAAAGGTTAAGTCCTTTAATGGCAGTTTTGTCCACATGAGTCTCATGATATAACTTATAAGTTTGTATCATCCCAACATACAAGGAGGGTCAATGATGTGATCATGCCCTTATTAATTGCTCCTAGGTCACATGGACCATCCCGAGAAAGAAGAAGGTCACACATCATCTCGACTTGGTACTTAACCAAGAAATTGCCTAGTCCCAGACCAAGATATCCCAGAACCCATCTGGGGGACCTAAAATATATCTAGGGGCTTAACCACCAAGGTACACAACCAAGGATCAATCCAAGCACTGAGCAAGGATTCCGTGGAACACATCCAGAGGCCCTAGAACACATCTAAGGGACTTATATCATAAAACTGTTTGGTCCCTGACGAAGAACCCCATAAATACATTGGGGGCCCAACTAAGGTCTTTTACCATGGCTCTAACTGCTTGGTCCCAGACCAAGAACCCCAGGAGTGTAATGGGGGCCCTAGATCACAACTAGGGTCTTTGCCATCCTCCCGAAGAATGGCTTTTGCAGCAACATTAATTTTAACACTTATGGTCACTAATTTTAAGGCCAAATATAATGCTCATGATAATGTGATTCAACATAGGCATCATCCTTTCATCAAAGCAAATGTAGTAATAAGTTATTCCTAGATCATTTGACTATACTAAAATAACATGTACTTTGATGTTATGATAAATTCTATAGGTTTAAATTCCTTCTTTATTAGTAATATGCAATGGTCCGGCTAATTCTTTTGATGATTTTTGCATGGTTTATAATGTAGTCAATTTAACGAACATTTTGAATACCACTTATTATCCACATTTACTATGAGAAATTTAACCATTGCTGCAATTTTGTAATAACATATTGAAATGGAGGCTTCGACTATTTATTTTATTAAATACCCATAACAGAAAAAATACATCTAAACTCCAACACACACAACAATAATAGAGTTTGCAAAACCTGATATTTATTATATGTTTCCTTAACAGAGCTGATACATATGGTCTGTAGATGAAGTATGGAGTAGCGACCCCCATAAAATTGATAATAGCCTCTTGATCTGTGTTAATATTGGACTACATAAACAATACCACTTGCAATAGACGAATGGGATAAAACAAGCCTGTGAAATGAAGTCTGTATACAACCAATATATGAGGTAATGAACAACAATTACTTGTGCATCGAACTCAACCACATAGAGGTAGAAATCGCCCCCTTTAATGAAGCAACTCATTCAACAGATGGTATGGGGTATTCACACTTCCAAAGTTAGCCTCCTCTCTACTTTAATACCCAGTCTACAATAAGAAAAATGCCATCAACAACACAAGGATATGCCCAACCTGTTTAGAAGCTCCACCAGTATCCAAAGAATTTGATTCCTTATCTCCTAACTACACCCAACACATAAGAAATGACCAGAAAGTAAAAATGTGGCTCCCAGCTGGTAAAATACACCCCACAAGGTGAGGAAATTGGGTCTCTAGGTGAATACGACCCAACTTCAATGGGCAGCTCGACCCCTTAGTGAAATAACTCAGCTAATCAAGAAGATCGCCCCACACATAAGAAAACTTGACCTCTAATGATAAAACTCAGCCACCACAAAGAAATTCTTAGCCACAACCAAAGTATCAACTACCAAAATGATAAAAACTCGACCACACTAAAGAAATTTGAAGTGGTCTCTTCTTCCAAGGTAACTAGCGAGGGTGGATGGTTTCACCACCAAAGCTAATATCTGAAAATCCTCCTAGGGTTTCTGTCCCAAGAGTTCCAAAAACCACAATGAGCTCTCAATGAGAAATTAGAAAATACCAATGCAAGGATGAAAGAGGGTGCCTCTTTTTTTCACATTTTATTGATTCCTTGACTCTTTTGTGACCCTTTTACCTTTTAATCAATTTAAGTGACCTTTCATATTCCCAATAGTCACTTAGGCACCTTTTTTTCCACTTTACTCAATGTCACCTTATATTTAATTAATTTTCGCTCTCGTGACATTAATAAACTAATTAATTCCTTGACTATGGCCCACGGGAATTACTTGGGCCATTTTGTCAAGNACTAGAAAATGGACATTACAATCCTCCCTTCCCGATATTTCTTTTCCTCAAGTAACTATGCAAATTTAGATGTTGTAACATCTTATCACCCTCCCACGTGGCATTTGTTTGCTGGTAAGTACCGTCATCTCATGAGGTATTCCCAAATCACCTTGTTATATAGTCTCCTCTCTCGGACCTCCAATAACTCCTCAAGAACCAGTACTAATTGCCCCTCCTCATCCAATGGAGGTAGCTCTATCGAAGTAGTAACTTGTTGCCCCAATTCCTTTTTGAGACATGAGACGTGGAACACATTATGGATTTTGATTCCCTCCGAAAATTCCAGTTCGTAAGCCACTTCGCCCACTCTCCGAACCACCCTGTAAGGCCCATAGAAACGTGGCTTAAGAATTTTTTCTCCACTTTTCTTTAGGGAAGACTGTTTGTATGGTTGTAACCTCAAGAAAACCAAGTCTCCCACCTTGAAAGTGCGCTCGACCCTGTGCTTGTCTACATATAGCTTCTGTTCATTTTGAGTTGTTTGTAGGTTGTCCTTGAGAACCTTGAGTATGTCCTGACTCTCTTGGATCCAATCATTGGCTTTGGGAGCCCTATTATCCCCAAATGCCAAGTCAACAAAGGAAGGAGCATTGTACCCATACAATGCTTGGAATGTTGTCATGCCAATGGACATGTGATGAGTGGTATTGTAACAATGCTCACCCAGGTGCAACCACTTCATCCATGCTTTTTGTTTCCTTGACACATACTTATGTAAATATCCCTCAAGCCATTTGTTCACAATCTTCGTTTGGCCATCAGTCCGATGGTGGTAACTAGTGTTGGGGGTTAACCCTGTGCCAGCTAATTTGAACAACTCATGCCAAAAAGCACTGAGGAACCTGTTGTCCCTGTCATTGACAATGTATTTTTGTTGCTCGTGAAGTCTGAATACCTCTTTGAAGAATAGCTTCACTACCTGTGTTGTTTGTTATCGCACAAGTTGTAGGTTGGGCAAAGCCCGACCCAACTACCAAATGGCGACAACTTTGTGAACACCTACCCACTATCACCTTAGGCAGGTATTCCCGTCACTTTAGAGATGGTAGAATCACCTCAAGGGGGGAATCCCGATGACCCAAGGGAAAATGAGATGGAAAGTGAAGAGATGAAGGAGAGTCCCCCTATAGGTCAAATATAGATGCAGAAAGGCTTGGGAAAGAGTCTTGGTAATAGCCAATAGTTTCCAAGAGATAAGAACTCCTGCAAACAATGATGTACATGCCCGAGACACAAGAACAAGCCGAGTGTATATGTATCATGTTAGGTGGACAAGCAAGTTAATCTTATTGTCCCTAAATGAAATAGTAAACAATAATATATATTAGCAACAAAAACATAGTAAGAGTTCCATATACAGATGCTAAAAGTTTGATATAATAAGCAAGAGACAAGCTAGCAAACACTAGTTTAGTTGAAGTATGAAAGATCAAGACTTTAGCATGACACATGGCTGAAATAAAAGAGTGTTGCATAGATACTTTTGCAGCCTTGTGGCTGTAGCAAAGAAAGTGTTATAAAAGAAAATTCAACCACTAAAACTTACAAAAAATCCACTCAAAAGATGCGTTGAGATTAGTAGATTAATGTGACAAACTTTTAACAACTTTCAATGGTTGAAGAGTGAGTTATTATGAAGTTTATATTAGGGTTTATGCAACCCTAATGGTTGTAGATGAAAGTTTATAACAACAAGAAGAAGCACTTAGCTAAAGATGATTCCCTAGTGGCTCAACTAAGCATATAAAGCAAATAATTGATTCCAATTTAGACAACCTCCAAATCCCGAAATTTCACGCTAACCAAAACAAGCTTTTATTTCTCCAAAGCAATTATACTAGTGCCTTTAGCTATTGGGTTATGGATTCAAGTAAATAAAGAGCTAACAATGCTATCTTCTTGGAGGTGTAAACCCTCTTACTCCCCAAGGCAAGCAAATGCTAACTATGAGATACTAGGAGGGTGTAAACCCTTTTACTTCTCCTAGTAAAACCTTGTGCAACAACTAACTTCTAGACAAAAATTATAGATAATGGTGGGGTTGTAAATCCTTATACTCCCCAAGAAATCTAGCAAATCAAACTTATAAGCAAGCAATGAATCATCAACAAGATAAATCCTCACCTAGTCCAAGAAATGACAAGATAAACCTCCTCTTACAAAGATAAATCCACCATAAATGCTAAAGAGAAGCTCCAAGAGAGGTAGCACACTACTTCTTCCACCAATAATACAATAAGAAACCAAAACAAGAGCACAAGAGAGAAGAGGTTTCCCAAAGTGGGCATAAATTTTAGCCAGATACTTCTCACAATGGGAGAGTTATGTTATGAAATGAGATTCAAATGATCTCTATTTATACAAAATGTCTAAAACATAGTTTGTCCACTTAGTTAGGGTAAAACACAAAGTAAGGGGTCAACAACCCTTACTTTGCCCCTTTACAAATTCAAATTTCACTTTTACACATTAGAAACCCTAAAATAAGATGATGTCACCCCTTTAGGGCAATGTTTTGGCATATTTAACAAATTGTTGGAGTTGGGGATGGAATGTTTGGCCTTCAAAGGCCTTCTCCTCATGCGCTATAGCCTTTTCCCACAAGTCAACGTGCTCTCTCCATCAAATGATGCCAAGTGTCAATGAAAAATAACTCCACCACCAACCCTAGCCCTAGGTGACGTCAAGCCCCAAAGAGTGGTGTTTTACCCCTCCTAGGTAAGTCATTTGGCATGTGAGGTCTAGGAAAGGTCCTCCAAGGTGTCTTCTAGGTCTCCAAAGGCAAGTCATCGTGTTTTGGAATGTGGGTTATTGGAATCCAACCTGTGGGCTTCAAGCCCCATGGAAGCCCAAGCTAGGATTGTTCTCCCAAAACTGGTCACCAAACAAGGTCCTGCAAAACAAATAGGTACGCCCTCCAAGGATCTTGAGTCAGAATATCATGGAAAGTGAAAACCACATCTAATAAACAAGGCACCTAAACATGTGCATCAAAACCGGTGGGCTTCTCCATCAAGGTCCAGAGTAGCGAATTGAATCGCTTCGGGCTCTATCATAGGATTGAGTTGAAAGTATGTATCTAGTTTCTGTACCCATGCTTTGGTTGTGCTCTTGCTAGACCCATCAAAGGATGGAATGTATAACTTCCCCAACTTCTGTACGAGATCCTTGTTTTTCTTCCCCCTATTATGATCCCTTGGTCTATTTTTGTATTTGATTGTGCAGAAGTCATGTAGTGGCATGGCTTCCTGAAACCCTTCACCTAGAGATTGATACTCTCTCAAATAGTCTTCAAAATTTTCACCTGGAACTTGTTTCCCTTGAATCTCCATTTGTCGGTTTCCCAAAAGTGTGGCATAAGGGGTCTGAGAATTGTCCTGCTATTGGTCCTAGCACCCACCTGAACATGAATCCTATTGCGGTTAGGTGCATGAATCTCAAGATGGATGCCCTCACTATTTTTACCATTGTTCACGTTAGAACCCCCAGCACCATTGTTACTCCCATGGTTATGATTTTCTTGATTACTAGCAATTAATTGTGTCAACAATTGTGCTAATTGTTATTGTCCAATTGCTAAACCTTCTAGGATTTGTATAGATATGTCCTCATTATTATCCCCATGACTTCTTCTTGTTTCGCCTCTTGTTGGTTCTCCCCTATTTCCCCTTCTTCATTAAATATGTCTTATGCCCCTCATTGTATTCTACTTTTGTAGGTGATATACCTATTGTTTCCACGCCTCTTGAATAGAAACCCCTTCGGTTGGGAGGATACACTGCTATGATACCACTGTAATGGTCTGACTAATTTTTTTGATGATTTTTGCTTGCTTTATAATGTACTCAATTTAACAAACAGTTTGAATACCACTTATTACCCAGAATTTACTATGAGAAATTTAACCCCTACTGCAATTTTGTAATAACATACTGAAATGGAGGCTTCAAATATTTATTTGATTAAATACCCATAACAAAAAAAATACATCTAAACTCCAACACACTCAGAACAATAATAGAGTTTGCAAAACCTGATATTTTTGGTATGTTGCCTTCACAGAGTTGATACATATGTTATGTAGATGAAGTATGGAGCGACGACCCCCACAGAATTGATAATAACCTCTTGATCTATGTTAATATTGGAATGTATAAACAATACCACTTGCAATAGACAAATGGTAGAGAACAAGCTCATGAAATGAAGTCTGTATGCATCCAATATATGAGGTAATGAACAACAATTACTTGTACATCGAACTCATCTACAAAGAGGTAGAAATCACCCCCTTTAATGAAGCAACTCGTTCAACAGATGGTTTGTGGTCTTCACTCTGCGAAATTCGGCCTCCACACTACTTTAATACCTAGTCTATAATTAGAAAAATGCCACCAACAACACAAGGATATGCCCAACCTGTTTAGAAGCTCCATCGGTCTCCAAAGAATTTGATTCCTTATCTCTTAGCTACACCCAACACATAAGAAATGACAAATAAGTAAAAATGTGGCTCGTAGCTAGTAAAATACACCCCACAAGTTGAGGAAATCGGGTCTCTAGGTGAATATGACCCAACTTCAATGGGAAGCTCGACCCCTTAGTGAAATAACTCAGCCAATCAAGAATATCGCCCCACAAATAAACAAAATCGGCCTCTAATGATAAAACTTAGCCACCACGAATAAATTCTTAGCCACAACCAAAGTATCAACTACCAAAATGATAAAAACTCGACCACACTAAATAAATATGAAGTGATCTCTTCTTCCAAGGTGACTAACTAGGGTGGATGGTCTCACCATCGAAGCCAATCTCTGAAAATCCTCCTAAGGTTTCTGTCCCAAGAGTTCCAAAAAACACAATGAGCTCTCTCAATGAGAAATTAGAAAATACCAATGCAAGGATGAGAGAGGGCACCCTCTTTTTTTGGCCCTTTTTATTCATTCCTTGACTCTTTTGTGACCCTTTTACCTTTTAATCAATTTAAGTGACCTTTCATATTCTCAATAGTCACTTAGTTTCCTTTTTTCCACTTTACTCAGTGTCACCTTATATTTAATTAATTCTCGCTCTGATGACATTAATAAAATAACTAATTCCCTTTTTAATTCCTTGATTATGGCCCACGAGAATTACTTATGCCATTTCGTCAATTCATCTAGATGACTCACTAGGAAAGAGATATTACATAATGTTGCTTAAATATGGTTTAATCATCCTAATAGATTCTTCTTTGATTGTTGTAATCTATAAAAAATGCTAAATTAAATGTGGGTTTATGAAGTGTTTTTCTTTTAGTAAATCAAATTGAATTAAGGAAGTTCAAAAGGTAAAAGAAGCTAGGGAGGAAGGAAAACCCACAATAATTAAAAATAGAAAAGTTGTTATTAGAGATAGAGATAAAAACTATAATAACAAATAGGAATTTGGGACAATCTAGATCCTCTCTTGAAACTTTCATGGCTTTCCATGGAGCACAGGTCTCATGTTATATTGCTTGTTGAAACTTGGGAGCATGAAGAATCCAAAGTCCCTAACATAGAAGGATTTGTCTTGTGGGAAAAATGTATCAAGAGATCCTACCGCAAAGGGATTGGAGGCATAGCTTGTTACATTAAGAAAAACATTTTTCTTCATATTAGGTTTCACAAGAAAGACCATTTCAATTAATACATGTAGATGGAGATTTCAAATATAAATGCTAAGAAGAATTATATAGCAATATGTCATTTTTCACCTATTAATTCTATCTTCTATAAGAAAAACAATCTATATAAAATTGTTCTTACAATGTTTTAGAATGGGATATTTATAGGTTGAGAAATGAAGGCAATATCCTCTTGCTAGGATACTTTAATGTTAGAACAAGGATTAACCAAGCTATTATCTTAAGCAATGATTCCAATCCTAATATTCTATGGCTAGATGAGGACCTTGCTTTAGCTAGTAGATACAAAAGAAACTCTAAAAACTTGGTTGATAATTTTTTTAGGTTTGAGCTGATCAAGCTATGCAGTTCTCAAGATCCAAAAATCTGCAATGGTCTAATGAAGTAGTTGAAATTCAATTGGACAACTTGTATTCATAGGCTTGGCAACCATATCATAGATTATTTGATATCCCATATTCCCATTTACAACCAAATAGTAAATTTTGATATTTTAAATGACCATGAGCTTGACTTAGACCATAGACCTATAACCCTAACTCTAAACTTTGTCATGCACAAAATACTGATAGAAGAGAATTATGATAACCAAAAGCACTTGATCTTCGACAAAAATAAAGATGATATTTTTTCTAAAATATTTAAATAATGAATTAAATCTCCTATCAATTAAGGAAAACATTGAAGAACTCTATCATAATTTTACAATAACCCTCTCTAATTCCATTACAAATTTCTCTAATAAGAGATCAAGTAAAAAGTAAAATAGAATGGCCGACCCTGGGTATGATGAATAGTGTAAGATTGCTAGAAAATCCATTAGGGATGCTTCTAGTGAGTCCCTAAAATACGATGATATAAATAGGTACAAAGCCCTAATTAAAAAAGAAAGAAAAAAAAGGGTACTATATTAATAGAAATCAAAAGTTTTTACACCTCTTTAAGCTAGATCATAAGAAATTATGGAGGCAAATTCTAACTCATAAAACTAAAGAAAACAATGTGATTCCTTTGGGGGAGTAGAATTCCTACCTTAAAAATATGTGTAGATCCCTTTATGTCNATCAAAAGTTTTTACACCTCTTTAAGCTAGATCATAAGAAATTATGGAGGCAAATTCTAACTCATAAAACTAAAGAAAACAATGTGATTCCTTTGGGGGAGTAGAATTCCTACCTTAAAAATATGTGTAGATCCCTTTATGTCGTTGACAACATTCAAACCCTTTCTACAGAGGAAGAAGTTCTTTTTTAGAAGACATGGAGTTTGGGGATAAGCAACTAACAAAAGGGAAAGCTAAGGACATCGAAGGCTACCAAGCATATATCCTAAAAATTGGAGGGTCTATCATCATCCCTTAATTCACATGCTCTTCAATTTAGTGGTGAATCAAGGTTTTCCTAAACCCTAGACTCAAAGACTCATTGTTCCTATTTTTAAAAGTGGGGATAAAACAATCTCTCTAATTACAGGACCATCACGATTAGCACTTTTTTAGCCAAATTATATGGATTTATTTTGGACAATATTTATCAGCGTGTGGATGGAAAACCACATAAGAAGAGATAAATGCCAAGATGGATTTAGGAGTTATCATTAAACTATGGACCACCTTGTTATGCTTAGGATCATTGTGGAGGATTGTTGTAATAATAAAATCAATCCCCTATGTTGCTTCGTTGACCTAACCTCTGAAATAGATTAGAAGAGTTAAAAGTTCATGTTGAAAGTTGTTTCTATAAGACTGTATGAGAACATTGTTGGCCATTTTTTAGGAACATTGAAGGTTGGTTAAAGGAAATTAATTGTAATATAGGACTTAAGCAAGGTTTCCCCATGTCCCCTACCCTTTTTGGAATACACACTGAAAAATTATAGGGTTGCTTGCAAGAAGAAATGTGTTGGCATGTCTCTAGCTAGAATAGTCATCATGCTTTTTCTTTGTGTTGACAAGATTGTTCTTATGGTGAGGATTCCCTATGATATCAACAAGCAACTAAAGATTCTCAAGGATTTTTTCTCTAGTATGGGTAATGACTATTGACACCGACAGAACAAAAATTATGATAATCAACTTCATAAGATTACTGTCACTAATTTCATGTATGATAATAATAGCTTGGAGGAAGTGACTCCATACAATATCTTAAAATCGATCGTCATCACAAGCTCAACTGGAACTATTGCATTAAGAAAAGGATAAATCGAGGGTGAAAATATTATTGGCTTTGGAATAAGATGAAGTAGTTGAAATTCAAATGGACGACTTATTGGCTTTGGAATAAGAAGAAACTCCTCTTTGAGACTCTCATCACTCATGTTTTCGTATATGGTTGTGAATGTTGGAGCTACAACATCTCTAGAGAATCATGGAAAAATATAAAAGAATTCCAAAATAATTTTGTAACTTATAATCTTAAAATTAAAGGCAATATACCCTATCCTATCCTCCTCATAAATTTTTACCCCATTGAAATAATTTCTATGACTAGGAACTTAATGTATAAGAACAAGATAAACAACATGGAAGACAAGAGCCTTCCTAAGGTTGCTTCAAAATCCAGTCAAAACCACTTGCAACTCAAGTTGGGTTGGCATAAAGATACCTAGTCTTGGATAAATCATTGGGGTATCAAGGAAGATATCACTTTGTAGAATAATGATAATATTAAAAACAGTATTACATATAAATTTAAGGAGAAATATGAGTGCGATAAAAAAAAATAGAGGATAACATAAAATTAATATACTACAAGGAAGTGATCAACCGTAATCTAGAAGATTAGAAGTATATCTTTCTTTTAGATACCGTAAAGTAGAAAATCAACATTGCTAAAATAAAAACAAACTCTCATGAGGTCCATAGTGAAATAGGGTGTTGGAAAATTCCTAAAACAATGTGGGTCGAAAGAATTTTACATTTGCGTGACACTAAGAGGGTTGAAAAGAGCTTTCTCTTTGAATGTCCTACACACACCCACATTGGATATCAATTTCAAAATATTTGTTACAATACCAACCTTCCTAACATTTTAATTCATCAAAACTATGGTGATTTAGGAATGATTCTCTTAAATCTTGTTGAGCATGGGAATATAAATCTAACTAAAACCAAGTAATTATACACATTATCTTTTACAAATAACTTTTTATGATTCCTAACATACACACACCAAGGAAATTTGGTTTTAGGAATCATCAAAAGTTATTTGTAAACGATAAGGCGTATAATTACTTGGCTTGATTTAGAAATCTAGATTTTCTTGGTGTGTGTGTGTGTGTGTTAAAGGATGATAAAGATTACAATGATAGTAGACATAAATTAAACATCTTTGAATCTGTGTGTGTATGTGTGTGTGTGTGTGTGCGCGCATGCCCACGTGTGTGTATATGTGTGTGTGTTCCTGTGTGTTTGTGTATGCGTGTGTGAGTGTGTATGTCTGTGTGTGTGTGTGTGTGTGCAAGTGTGTGCAAGTGTGTGGGTGTGTATGAGTGTGCATGTGTGTACGCATGTGAGTGCACGTGTGCATGTGTGTGTGTGTGCGTGTGTGCATGTGTGTGTGTGTGTGTGTGTGTGTGTGTGTGCATGCGTGTGTGTGTGCATACGTGTGTGTGGGTGTACATGTGTGCATGTGCATGTGTGTGAATCCACGCATGTGTTCCCCATGTGTGTGTGTGTGTGTGTTCGCGCGCTCGCACGCACGTGCGTGTGGGCATGTCTGTGTGTATGTGTGTGCATGTGTGTGTGCATTCGTGTGTGTGTGTGTGGATCGGTGGGTGGGTGTGTGTGTATGTGCACATGTGTGTGTGTGTGGGTGTGGGTGTGGGTGCGTGAATGCATGTGTGTGTCTATGTGTGGGTGTGGGTGCGTGAATGCATGTGTGTGTGCACATGTGTGTTTTTGTGAGACTGTGTGTGTGTGTGTGTGTGTGTGTGTGTGTGAGTGTGTGTGTATGTGTGTGTCTCCATTGATGCACTCATAGGCACTAAATTCACTAATATTTTCTCCCATTTGTCATTTATAGGTTGATCGAGATCCATTTCTTGATTCTGATGAGCTACTTGGTTCCTATAGATACTGGGATAAATACATACTTAGGACTTACTTATGAAGATATATCTCTTGATAAACACTACTAGAATTCAAAGAGAGAAGNTGTCATTTATAGGTTGATCGAGATCCATTTCTTGATTCTGATGAGCTACTTGGTTCCTATAGATACTGGGATAAATACATACTTAGGACTTACTTATGAAGATATATCTCTTGATAAACACTACTAGAATTCAAAGAGAGAAGCAACCGTTGTCTTATGTGATTTCTTCCATGGAAGGGTGCAGTCGGATCAACAGTTAAAAGAGGTGAGCCCGTTGTGAAGAGTAAAAGAAAACAATCACCACAACATATTGGATAATGTTAAAGGATGATAAAGGTTAAGTGATAGTGGAAATAGAGGAAACATCTTTGAATGTGTGTGTGTGTGTGTAAACATTCAACTTTCCACCAAACCACCAACAAATAAAAAATAAAATATATCTAATTGCAGGTTGGTGGAAATTTTTAACAAATGAAAAATGTGGTTGTTTTGGATCGATACTTGTAGACAAGTGGTATCATTTTATTTTTTTTAGTGTAAGAGTGAAGATGGAGTAGTTTGCTTCATCATTGTCAATTTTCTATTTGTATTGTATATGTTGGTAATTTTATCGTTAATTTCATTTTGATTTCAAATTAGCCAACAAGTTTTGAAATTGCTCCAATACCACATATGGTATTAGAACCAACCATTCTAGGCAACAAATTCCATTGCAGTTCATTGGTTTGAATTGAGAAAAAAACTAAATTGAAAGTTGTTTGTTGGGAGGTTTGAGAATTTTAGAGGGTATCCACATCGTTGAGTGTGAGCCATCACAAGTTTAGAGCCACATGGGTAGAGCCAAGTACAGGAAGGCATTAGGGCCAACAACCAAGGTAGCAACATCCAAAAAAACGCTTAATAAATGTTAGAAAATTGGTTTTGGAGGTGGGTTGGGGCATAAATACTAATTATTGGGGAATTATGTTCCAACAAGGAAGTGATCAATGAATTAAACATGGATGTTAACAAGGTCAATGGAAATGTTGAACAAATAAATAGAAAGATGAATAATTTTGACAAAGATTTTCTAGACATCAAAGACTCGTTGAATTAAATCAATTGACCCAATTGATGGCATGGAAAAACATAAACAATTTATTAATTCACGATTGACGTCGATCCATAGTCACCAGAGACCCAACCTAAACATATCAACAATGTAAATCCTAAACATATTTACAATGTAAATTCAAAAGACCTAGTTTGATAGCACCATTCAATTAAACAAAGTTTACATATTCAAAACCATATTGAAAGACACTTTCCTCTTTGACACTATTGAATTTTTTTTTATAACTTCAATGTATATGGAAGACTTTACCTAGGACCTATTTATGTGGTGGGAAGAAAATACCCAAGGTTGATCTTAAATTAGAATATATTTAAATCACACATTGCCAAAAGATTTCATGATGACTATGTACAACAGATTCACCAAGTTCACTCACTTTCAAATCAATTGAAGAATACATGAGTGGAAATTCCTTCTTGAATACCTAGAGTGTCAAACCTTCTTGAGAAGAAGATATTAAAGATTTACATTGTGAATTTAAAAATGGAGATTAGAAATGAACACATACTATGGAAGGTATGAAGAAGGAAAATGTAGGGAAAAAAAAACCTTTAAATTCAAAGTAGATTGTTCTTTGGTTCAACAAATAAAACAACTAAATGTCAACAAAAGAAAAGAGAGATCCACAAAAAAAGAGTATAGAGAAGGAATTATTGTGTAAAATTGACACATTCAAATGCTTGCAAATCTCTTTATTTTTAATATCCAGGGTACTTATGTAGTGAAAATAAGAAGTCAGTGAAGTGTAGCTCCTCTAATGACTTTTGTTTTTATAAACACTTTTTGTTGATTACACCAAATGGATTAGTGAAGATATATGCAAGATTCATACTAGACTCATAGTACATGATATTAATTTATTTTTAGAGATTTTGTTTTCTTACAAAGTGGAAATGGATCTCAATATGTTTGGTTCTTGAATGAAACACTGGAATATTTGCAAGTTAAATAGAACTTTTATTGTCATAGTTGATGATAGTGGGAGAAACTTTCTTTTCTCCAACATCTTCTAGAATTATTCTTGACCAAATAACTTCACACATGGTATTATACAACTCCTTGTGCTCTGCTTTTGTCAATGACAAAGCAACTGTGGGTTTATTTTTCATACTCCATGAGATGATTCTTGTGCTAATATTAAAAGTATACACCATCACATATCTTCTATCAAAAGAGTCATCGACTTAGTCTTAATGAAAATAACCTATTAAAATAACATTCGAATTGTTAGTATATTCAATACCAAAATTCATTGTTCCTTTGATGTAACATATCACTCTTTTTTCCACTCTCCATTGCTCGTACATTGTCTTAGCCATATATCAAATAAGTTCACCAACTACATGGCATAGGTGATGTGTAGGCATAGTTAGTAAATTCAAGATTCCAATAAGTTGTTAGTATAAAGTTCCATTAACTTCATATTTTCCATCATTAATACCAAGCTTTACATTATGCTCTAATGTAGTAGGTAAAAGGTTACAACTACTCATGTTGAACCTTTTAAGAAGCTTATTTTCATATTTTGTTTGAGTAATCATTGTAGCATCTTCGTTTCTCTATATTTTTATTCCCAAACAATAATGTATATGACAAATATCTTTCATATCAAACTGATTTGACAAATTAGTTATGATTTGTTCAATAAGAAACTCTAAATTTTCAGTATTCACTAGGTCATTAGAAAATACATAAGGACAATGCTACTTGATTCATTCTTCTTTATATATATATATATATATATATATATATATATATTGGGATCATTGCAGTCAATTGTGTCTAACTCTTGTGGTTGTGGGATGGAGTGTTATCCTCCCCACCTAGGTTCTATTCCCATTAATGACATGTTGAGATCATTACGAGTAAATTGTTGAAATTGATTCAAGCCCTATTGTTGATTTGGCATTGTCCAATGAAGAATCTAGGGTGTGCCTTGGGTAACATCCTCGAAATGAGGGGATGTTCCTAGGGGTTTCCCCATGATTCTTTAAACAAAATAAAAATAAAAATTGGGATCACTACTACTTTTATTTAAACCTTTGTTTTTGAAGAAGACATCTATATTGTCATACCATGCTCTTGGTTCCTTCTTCAACCCATATAGTGTTATCTTTTATATGAAAACGAGATGTTATACACCATTCTTGATAAATCTTGCAATACACTCAATATATATTTTCTCTTTCAAATCGTAATTAAGAAAAGCTTATTTGAAATCCATTTGATGTAGATTCCAATTATGACTAGTTGTTAAAGAAATCAACAAGTGAATTATATTTAACTTTGTAGCAAGTGAAAAAGTATCAACATCATCAATCCCTTCTACTTGAAAACACCCTTTAGGAATGAATCTAACCTAGTGTTTATCTATGTTTCCATCATATTTAAACTTGATTCTATACACCCACTTAAAACCAATCACATTCTTATTTTCTTGTAGTTCAACTAGACCCATTTGTCATTGTTTCATGGAAACCTGCACAGGAGAACTAGCTAAAGCATACACAAACAAAACTTATCAAGAAAAGGAAGAGAGATACACAACGAAGAATGAGAATCAATGTATATTATGATCTAATCAATGAGTGAGTGATCTTCACTCATATAGGCAATGAAATCCTATAATTAGGAATGCATGCATAATAGTGATGGTATAAGACTAGAAAGTATAAAATAGAACTAGTCAGTTAACTCCCACTGAACTAGTGTGCCGAAAATAGAAATTTCTCTAACACCCCCCCTGAACTTCACTATGGAGTAAAAAATGAATCCCGACTACTAAAAATGCAACTAATGAACACTGAATAAAAATGAGGAAAGAGGGAAAACCATGTGGGAACAAAACCCCCCCTCAAAAGATAATGTATCAAAAGAAGAAAATGGCAGCTGCTAGGCAATTGTGTTCTTCACTACAAGACGATCCCACAAAGTCTGAAACTTATGCTCACTGAAAGTATTCGTGAATATGTAGAAATATTTATGGATCTGATGAAGTCCTTTGGTAACTTGTCGAGCCTTGTACCTCTTGATCCTGTGGACCCATCTGCACCTGAAAAATATTCTTTTCTGGTGGAAGTGGAACCATATGCCAAGTATGATTCTCTAGGAGAGATTCATGCTCCTCCTGCATGGCTTCTTGTCATAATGGATTTCCCACAACCTTATTGTAGGTTTGTGGATCAGTAGATTGAACCATATAACAATGCATGGGAATCGCAGGCTCTGAAGCTGAAAGTACATGAGAAGGATCCTCATGTTGAGATCGATTCCTCCTCGATTCCAATGGATTCCCTACAAGGATACCTCCTGCGTGAAGTGTGAATTGTTCCTTCTTGGGCATCTGTTGAAGCTTCAACATTGGCTTATTATCTGGTTGTACTGCCTGCTTATTTCCATGTACATAATCTGAGTGTATGGAATCATCTCTGATGTCTGAAACTGATGGAAGCACATGAGTATATGCATGTTGCACTGGAGGTGCATGCAAAGTACTCTCCTTATGTGTAAGTAGAATAGAGGATTCATTGCCAGAAAACTTAGTGAATTTATACAACCTTGACTTGTGATCCACCTCACCAATTGCAATGATGGAATTTTCATGCATGTCAATTACTGAAACTGAATCTGATGTAAATTCAATATTTTTACCTTTTTGAGTGATCCGATAAACTGAGAGAAGATTCATAGAAATATTTGGAACATGTAAAACATTCTAAAAACTATCATTATGGAGTTCCACTCTCCCTTCTCCTACT
Organism: Picea sitchensis; assembly: GCA_010110895.2. Taxonomy (NCBI): domain Eukaryota; kingdom Viridiplantae; phylum Streptophyta; class Pinopsida; order Pinales; family Pinaceae; genus Picea; species Picea sitchensis. The sequence goes on along the minus strand of SNQJ01S0074750.1, from coordinate 26,855 downwards.
ACTTCTACTGGAGTATCATCCCCCATGAGAATAGGGGTCTTGAGAATGAACTCAAAGAAGAGAAAACGTCCTCTTTCACTGCCATATGATGGATGCACTAGAATCTATAATCCATGAATCAAATGAGGAATTAATTGCAACAAGAGCATGATGATTACCTTTCTTAGGATCAATATATTCTTCCTTCTGCTTCTTGACTCCCTCTAGAATGAAGTTTCCAAGGTTGTTATGTTGAAGTGCATGTGCCATAAGATCTATCTGTTTCTTCATGCATGTGGATTCTTCATGATTCGGTTTATTGCAGTAAGTGCACTACTTTCCCTTCTTATTCTTCTTGGAATCTGAAGAGTCTTTGGAACCTGAAGAATCGTTAAAGGGTTTGGAATATCCCTCCTTATTGTTTTGTTTCTCCTTCCCATTCTGTTTGGATGATCCTTTTCCATCATGCATGGTGAGTGCATGTTCTTTGGGATCCTTGATGAGGCCCATATGTATGATTTTTCTTTGTTCTTGTGTGAGAGACTCAATGAATTGAGCCATCGTATGCATTTTCCAATTTGCTCCAAAAAGACATCTGCCAGAATGGAAATTGGAGACATATACAACATATTCTGGTCCTAGCTTGGCCAAGATTGTTAGAATAAGTTGTTTCTCTTGTGTAGAATTGTCAATACCACATTCACCCAAGCTCAATATCAAAGATTTAAATTTAGTAAAGAAATCTTGTATATTATCAAAACTTTTAGGGTCTAAGGTATTCAAATCTACCTCAAGCATATGACCTCGCATCTCATTTTGCTTTCCAAAGAGTCCTTCCAAGGTGGTCCAGATCTCGTTTGGAGTCTTGCATGCAGCAACATGAAACCATAAATCAATGGAGATTAACTCAAGAAGTAGTCATGTGGCCTCATCCTTACAGTTCACCCATCTGTTCTTCTCAAGCGCTGATGTAGGCTCAGTTTTTGTCGCCATCGTCAAATTATACAATCCTTTTCTTTTGAGTTGGAATGTATCCTTCAACTTCCATTAAAAATAGTTGTACGATGTGATTATTATCACCAGAATTGATTTCATCCCTACTATTGATACTGAAAAGATCCTGAAAACCCAGATCGTGGATTCTGAGATATGATTGACAATGCTATGGCAACTATATATATGATAAAAAAAGTTATATCTCCTAAAATATGGTGTGGGTTTGGGGGATTTTTGGTAAGCATGAGCATCCCTATGTTATATGTCTCTGGTAAAAATTTCAGCCCGACCCAGATCACGTATTTCGAGATATCGCAATTTTACTGCAGAAAACCAATTTTTGGAGGGTTGTTGAATCGTTGCACCCTAGAGAAGGGTAAAGTGCGACGATGCTGAATCGTCGCACCCTAGTGAAGGACACAATGCGACGATTGTCAAAAATTGAATCAGCGCACCCCAGATGAAGAACACAGTGCGATGACGTCGTACCTTGGTTGTGTATAGGCCGCATCGATTCCAATCATCGCACCTTTCGATAGGGATGGGTTGCGACGATTGCGGAAACTAGGTTTACTCAAGGACTCTTTTGCTTTTCTCTGTCTGGTGTGGGTTGCTGCAAGCATCTCGACTCTGATACCATGTCAGTTTTTCATGGAAACCTGCACAGGAGACCTAGCTAAAGCATACACAAACAAAGATTATCAAGAAAAAGAAGAGAGATACACAATGAAGAATGAGAATCAATGTATATTATGATCTAATCAATGAGTGAGTGATATTCACTCATATAGGAAATGACATCCTATAATTAGGAATGCATGCATAATAGTGATAGTTTAAGATTAGAAAGTATAAAATAGAACTAGTCAGTTAACTCCCACTGAACTAGTGTGCCGAAAATAGAAATTTCTCCAACACCATGTTCATTTTTCATTATAGCATCAGATTTTTATTTCAAGACATCAACCCAAATTTTATATTTACTAACTTCTTCAAAAGAATGAGGCTACTTAGTGCTTAACACTTGAGATATAAGAACATAATCTTCATTCATAAAAAGTGTGTTTCTTTCCCTTATTGATATCATCACCTCAATTTGTCTTGTTGATGTGTTCAACTGCATTGTTGGTAGTGGTAATTTAATTACTCCCCCATGAGATAGCACTAATGGATTTCCCACACATTCTTGATCATCCTCATCAAGTCTAATGACAGAGTATGCCTTTCTTCTTGTTCAAATTCACCAAACTCATGAAACATGACATCCCTACTATAAAACACTTCTTCAGCCACATGAATATATAATTTTTATCCTTTTTTTCTATGCAATATCTAACAAAAAGACACTTCACTAATTGTGTACCTAGTTTCCTCTTGTTCTCCTTTGGTATATGTGCAAAAGTAGTGCAACCAAAAACTTGTATGTGACCAATTGATGGTTTGTAACCAAAAAATGATTCATAAGATATACCAAATTGCAAATATTTTGAGGACTTTTGTTTTTTAAATACACATTTGTGTTAACTTCCTCACCCTACAAGATATTAGGGGTATTTTTCCTCTTTAATAATATTCTTTCACATTCAATAATTACTCTAATCTTTCTTCATGATACACCATTTTGTTGGTGTTAAACCACATTTTCCATTAAACCAAAAGGCCGACCTATTAGTTTTCGATACAACCGCCAGAGTTAACGGATCCATGGGAGGTTATTAAACCATGCCATGATTCTCAAAGGAGGTGTTGACCACCAAGTTAACAATATCCCCCTCAACACCAACCGAGGTACTTAGCACCAACCGAGCAGACTCGAACCCGTGACCTTTGGCTCCAATACCAATTTTTGAGCACACACTTATACTGATATCGGGGGTGAATCCATATAAGGATATATTTTTATTTTTAAAAATCATTAACCATAATGAAGCAATCACATTAAATCTAACAACTAGAATACAAAGATTTTATGTGAAAACCCTTTCGGTAGAAAACCACAAAAAACTTCTCTTTATAATTTGTAAGAACCAACCTACTGGAGACACCAATCCCCACTATTGGATGTTTGTAGGAACCAACCTACTGGAGACACGAATCCCCACTATTGGATGTTTGTAGGCACCAACCTACTAGAGACACAAATCCCCACGACTTCATGTTGGTAGGCACCAAAATACTTTCAAACTTGAAAATTCTTCTTTAGAGGTGGAACATCTGCATTTCCTTCACAGGTCTTCTTATTTCTTCTGTCTTCACCAGGTCTACTCGTTTCTTCTGCCTTAACTCCGCCTTCACCAAATCTTCTTGCTTCTTCTGCTACTTCTACCTTAGATCTGCCTTCACCAAATCTTCTTGCTTCTTCTACTACTTCTTCCTTAGATCTTATTTTACAAGTTATGCTTGCTAGAATGCCATATCTACTTGTTGAAACACTAGATCTACTTTCTAGGACTCTAGATGTACTTGTTAAGACACTAGGTCTGATCTTCAATAATATTTAATCGTCGATCCTTGAATGATATTCAGTCGTCACTCCTCAAATGATATTCAATCGTAACTCCTTTCATTTCTTCAAATGTTATTTGTAATAATATTACATTTTCACCCACACATTTTCTCACATTATTGTTCTCATTTTATACTTTATCACAACCCTACATGAAGAGTCATGTTTTTTCAAAAATACATGGCATCCATTAATTAAATAATTAATTTCCCCCCTTTTTAATTCACTTTTCAAAATACCATGGGAAAATACCATTTTACCTTTTTACTTCTTTACATAAATTCACTTTTTTTTATCGTTTAATACTCCTTTATCATGTAACTTCATTTTTTATTTTGAATTCACCTTTTTATGTAAAGTCACATTTTCATGTAACTTCATTTTGAATTCACCTTTTTACGTAAAGTCACCTTTTTCATGAGATACTTGTATTTGAATACTTACATGATATAAGTCCTTTGACATCAATGACAACAATTTGTTCAAAAATCTCCCCCTTTTTCATTAATGACAATCATGTAATGAAGACACATAACCATAAAAGAATTATCCTCATGTCTGCAACTCTAATCATGTTTGTAACTCTATCTATCTGCAACTCTCCTCCTTTGTCTGCAACTCTCCCCCTGTCTGCAATACCCCCCCACCACCCCTTGCATCAATGGAAAAGGAGTGCTCCCCCTGAGTTTGTGATTATCCTTAAGCAGTTAGTGACTAGATGAGATGGATATCACTCCCAATTTATGTTTGAGATTTTCAAATGTCTCTTTGGGAAGGGGTTTTGTGAAAATATTTGTAATTTGTTCTTTGGTTGTAATATATTCCATCTTGACATTTTGTTCTGCTACTTGTTCTCTTAAGAAGTGATATTTTATTGGAATATGCTTTGTTTTCTAGTGCATAAAAATATTCTTTGAAATATTTATTGCACTTGTGTTGTCACAAATTATTGAGATTGGATGATCATTTTCTACATTAATATCTCTCAATGTCTGCTTCATCCAAAGAACTTGTATGCAACATGATGTTGTTGCTATATACTCGACCTCTGCGGTGGATATAGAAACTGAACATTGTTTCTTTCTCAACCANTTTTTTATTTTGAATTCACCTTTTTATGTAAAGTCACATTTTCATGTAACTTCATTTTGAATTCACCTTTTTACGTAAAGTCACCTTTTTCATGAGATACTTGTATTTGAATACTTACATGATATAAGTCCTTTGACATCAATGACAACAATTTGTTCAAAAATCTCCCCCTTTTTCATTAATGACAATCATGTAATGAAGACACATAACCATAAAAGAATTATCCTCATGTCTGCAACTCTAATCATGTTTGTAACTCTATCTATCTGCAACTCTCCTCCTTTGTCTGCAACTCTCCCCCTGTCTGCAATACCCCCCCACCACCCCTTGCATCAATGGAAAAGGAGTGCTCCCCCTGAGTTTGTGATTATCCTTAAGCAGTTAGTGACTAGATGAGATGGATATCACTCCCAATTTATGTTTGAGATTTTCAAATGTCTCTTTGGGAAGGGGTTTTGTGAAAATATTTGTAATTTGTTCTTTGGTTGTAATATATTCCATCTTGACATTTTGTTCTGCTACTTGTTCTCTTAAGAAGTGATATTTTATTGGAATATGCTTTGTTTTCTAGTGCATAAAAATATTCTTTGAAATATTTATTGCACTTGTGTTGTCACAAATTATTGAGATTGGATGATCATTTTCTACATTAATATCTCTCAATGTCTGCTTCATCCAAAGAACTTGTATGCAACATGATGTTGTTGCTATATACTCGACCTCTGCGGTGGATATAGAAACTGAACATTGTTTCTTTCTCAACCAGGACACTAGATTGTTGCTCAAAAATAATGCTCCTCCAATTGTGTTTTTCCTATCATCAATACTGCCTACCCAATCTACATCTATATATGTTGTTAGAGTAATATCTTCACTTCTTGAGTACCATAAGCCGAAGTCTAGGGTTTTGTTTAGATATTTGAATATCCTTTTCACTACTTGCACGTCATTGTTTTTGGTGTAGCTTGAAACTGTGCAACCAATCATATTGCTTGCATAATGTCTAGCCTTGATATCGTCACATATAGTAGGCCGCCAATCATTGATCTGTACAATGTTTGATTTACTTTTGGAGATTCATCATTTTTGCTCAATTTACAACCTGTGACCATGGGTGTGTTGAATAGTGTATAGTATTCCATTTTGAATTTCCTCAACATTTCCTTGATATAATACTTGTTTTTCGAAATGAATATTCCTTTATTAGATTGAGCGTTTTTTAATCCAAGAAAGAATGACAATTCACCAAGCATAGAAATCTCAAATTTCTTTTACATTTCTATTACAAAGTCTTAGCACATTTTTTTCATACTCCCTCCAAAAATGATGTCATCTACACAAACCACAATAATCAAATAATTTTCTTTTATTGTCTTGATGTTAATATTACTATCAACAATTCATCTTTTGAAGCCTTGTTGTTGTATATATGTATGAAGTCTTGAATAGTAGGCTCTGGGAACTTGCTTTAGCCCATAAAGTAATTTCATCAATTTGCACACATGATCCTTATTTTTTTATAATAAGAATCCTTTTGGTTGTTCAATATATACTTCTTCCTCTAAATTTCCATTGAGAAAGGAAGACTTGGCATCCATTTGATAGACTTTGAATTTCTTGAAACACACAAATTCCAAAAACATCATGATAGCTTCTAGTCTTGGAACTAGGGAAAAAGTTTATTCAAATCAATACCTTCAACTTGAGCATAAAATTTACAAACCAATCTTTCTTTATTTCTTATTACTTGTCCATCGTCATTTAACTTGTTCCTAAAAACCCACTTGGTTCCAGTCACATTTTTATTTGTTGTGCTTAGAACAAGTTTCCATGTTTTATTTTTCTCAATTTGATTTAGATCTTATTCCTTAGCATCAATCCAATGCTTATCTTCATTGGCTTCTGTAAAATTATTAGGCTCTACTTTAGATAGCAAGGAGAAGTTTGCATGTTCTGGTGCACTTGTTAGTCTTCTTGCAGTTTTAACTCCTGTATCTTTATCACCAAGAATTACATTTTCCGAATGATTGTTTAGAACAAATCTAGATGGTGTCTTTGTATCTTGGTGTTATGCTTTTTCTTCTTCATTTTCTTCTCCTTCTTATTTTTCTTTTTTGCAGCTTGGCTCATATGTTTGAATATTTACTTGTGATCTCACTTTATGATGCCCTTCTTCATCCACTTTTACATTTTCACTCTCTACGATTTTGCCTAATGTTGTATTGTAACATCTGTAAGATTTGTGTCTTGATGAATAACAAATAAATATACCTTCATCAACTATGGAATCATATTTACCCAAATCTTCATCATCTCTCTTTATGTATCACTTTCTTCCGAAAATTTTGAAGTTTTCAACTGTTGTTGGTTTACCCTTCCATAATTCATATGGTGTTTTTTTGTTGTTGACTCTGATTTTCCCTCTATTCAGAATGTATACTACAGTGTTGACTTCTTCTCTCCAAAACATGTATGATATCTTGGATTCTTTTAACATTGTTCTTTCCATCTCTTGTATGATTTTGTTTCTCCTTTCTACCACTCCATTTTACTGTGGATTTCTTGCAGCTAAAAAATGTCTCTTTATTCCATGAGTCTCACAAAATTCATCAAATTCATTTGAGATAAACTCACCTCCTCTGTCTGATCTCAAGAACTTGATTTTCAAATCATTTTTTTTTCAACCAAGGCTTTGAATGCTTTTAACTTCTCAAATGCTTCATATATTTATTTTAGGAATGTAACCCATATCATTCTAGAATAATAATCAATGAGCAACATGAAGTAATTTTCACCTTGTAGACTTTGTGTTCTTGTAGGCCCACAAATATCTATATGATTGAGTTCCAATGACTTTGTTGTTGAGTAATCCTTTGATTTGAAGCTTGGTCTTGTATGTTTTCCATGCTGACATTGGTTACAAAGAGTGTTTGAAGGTTCAACAAGCTTTGGAATGTCTCTCACTACTTTTTTAGTGTTGATTTACACTAAATTATCGAAGTTCATATGACCCATTCTTCTATGCCATAACCAACCCTCATCTATTTGTCCCATATAAAAAAATTCTTCCTAGATCTCACCGAGGATATATACATTATTGTTTGATGTTATATATGCATTTCCTACTAACCTTCCTGAGCCTTTCTTCCTTATCTCACAACCTTGAGAATCAAATGTGAGACTGTTTCCTTGATCACACATTTGACTAACATTGAGAAGATTATGTTCCAATACTTAAACATACAAGACATTATTTGTTTTAGTCTTTCCATCATCAAGACTAAGAGTACATTTTATAACTATTATTTTGGTAGCATTATCTCCAAATGTTACAATGCCTTAGTTTACTTCCTTCAAAGTGTGAAACTTGTTCTTATTCCCTGTCATGTGGCTTGAATATCCACTGTCAATGTACCATTTTTTTCCTTTGCTCTGATCATGGTGGGAAGTTTTCACAAACATAGATTCTTCCTTCTTCTATTTTTCTTGCTCTTGCTTCCTTTTCCAAACTCATGTGGGTTCTTTCTTTTTTTGGCAAGGGTATCCACTTCCTTTTTTCAAATTTCTGTGGTGAGGGATTTCAGGGATATTTTATGGATATTCCACAGTTTGTGCCATTTTGTCATTGACGTTTCAAATATGAATTGGGATTCATCATCAGGACTAATCATCAAATATGAAATCTTGTTGATCTACTCAATTATTACTTGATATGCAGGATAATTTTCAGAAATTAAACCTGTCAGCTATCATAAACCCTAATTTAAGACAAATAAAAAAAAAAAAAACTANTTAGGAAATAAAAACTAAGTATTAATATATACATAATAGTATTAATATATGTAGTAGGAAGATTTTATGCTTAGGATTTATATGATTAGGATATATAGAACTTGAGTAATAATATATATAGTAACAAGGCTTTATAAATAATATTTGATAGTTTTAATAAGACTAAGTTAGTTAGACCTATAAACCTATGAATTAATTCATAAAGAAAACATAAACATGCAAAGAAAAGAAAAAGGTAGGTGTCATACCTGATTGTTCAAACTTGATCTATGAGGGTCCCTTGGTTGGTTGATTAATGGGTGCCAAAAGCTACTTACCTCCATGCCACCATATATATTCATATTGTTGGGGTGTTTGATTATTTCTAGAGCTTCTCTTAAGCATCTTTTGTAGTAGTGGTCCTATGTATTCGAGTCCTTCTATCCTTCTTATCTATTGCCTTTTTGATCTCTTTATCTCTATATCCAATGTTCTTGAAGACCTTAGTTAAGTGGTCTATTTCCTCTTTAAGATGTTCCTTGTCAGAAATTCTTATTTTCCTTGTCATGAAGGTAGATGTCTGTGTGAGTTTTATTCCTAGAGACCTTGTGTCTAAGTGTACCATCTTGTTTCCTAGTCGTAAGTACATCTAGGAAGGGTATGCTATTTTTTTCCTCTAGTTCCATGGTGAATTTGATGTTCTAAGAAATTACATTGAGGTGCTCGAAGAATTTGTTCAATTCTTCTTTTCCATGAGGCCACTTGACATTGGTATCATCAACATACCTTTTCCATCTAGATGGTTTTAGGGGGTATGATTCAAGGGAATTTTTCTCAAACTTATCCATGTAGAGGTTGGACACAATTGGAGATAAAGGGGATCCCATGGCTACTATGCTTGTTTGTTCGAAAAAATCTCCTTAGAAACTGAAGAAGGTTGATTTTAGAAAAACTTCTGCTAGTCTGGTTGTTTGAGGGTCTGCGACCTCATTTATAACTTGAATGGCCTCATTTAATGGGATATTAGTAAAAATTGGAACCACATCAAATCTAATGAACATATCCTTTGATTCAATTTTCTCCTCTTTTATGAGTTTCATGAAGTCTCTTGAATCCTTGATGTATGAGTTTGTTCTGTCAACTAATGGTCCTATGATCCTTGCCACGTACTTCACTAGTTCATAGGTTGGGGAACCAGTTGTGTTGACAATTGGTCTTAGAGGAACTCCTTCCTTGTGGATCTTAGGGAGTCCATATATTCTAGGGGTGATTAGGTAGCTTGGAGTTAGTCACTTCTTCATCCTTTCATCTAGGTTGGAAACTTTTATAACCTTCTTGACTTCCTTGATGACCTTGGATATTGGTTTGTTGTTTAGCTTCTTATAACTTCCAGTGGTGGTGAGATGCTCTATCATTTTGGTGTTGTAATCCACTATGTTCATGACCAATGTAGCCCCACCCTTATCGGCCTTCATAATCAAAATGTTTTTGTTGTTTCTGAGGTTCTTGAAGGCCTCATGCTCCTTCTTGTTGATATTATTTTTTAGTGGTTTTGCATTCTTGAGGACCAGGGCGCAGTCTTGCCTAATGACATCCTTATCTTCCTCATTGAGATTTTTTTATTCTATCTTCTATGCTACAAACTATGCTTTCTACAGGGATAGTTTTCAAAGCAATGGAAAAACCCAATCCTTTCTTTAATATATTTTCTTCTTCATTGTTTAGATTATGGCTAGATAGGTTTACGACTTTCCTATCGTCATTATTTTTTGTAGCGTCTCTTTTGTTTGCAACGTCTCTTTTATTCCTAGCTACAAGCTTCTCTAATTTTCTTTCATGGCGTTCCTTTACCTTACACCCCTCTCCCTCTTCCTTTAACGCATCACTAGAATCCATAACTATCCAAAGATCTATTTGTATCTTGTGTGCAAGCTGTAGGTGAATTTTAAAGGCCATTTGTGATAGAGAGTCCAGTCCTGCATGAGTTTTTCTTATTTCTCCTTGGACTAGGGCACGACTCATCCGTTCAAATTCTTTGTAATTCCATCTACTACGTAGTTGATGATTAATGAAGGACAAATTAAGGGTTAAATTATTGTCCTTGCATTGTTTAAGAAAGTCAAGATCAACAACTCATCTAATAATTGTAATCCTTAGATTTTCTATTAAACAAAATTTGTTCCAGGTTTCCCTTACAAGGAACCTCTTTCCACCTTTTTGAAATAATAAAGAACCCCAACAATATGAACAGAGATAGTGTCCTGGAGGTAAGTATCTTTTGACACCCATTAATCAACCAACTAAGGGACCCTCATAGATCAATTTTGAACAATCAGGTATGACACCTACCTTTTTCTTTTCTTTGCATGTTTCTGTTTTCTTTATGAATTAGTTCATAGGTTTAAAGGTCTAACTAACTTAGTCT
>SNQJ01S0074750.1:0-16076 GCA_010110895.2 Picea sitchensis | reverse complement strand
GACATAAAGGGATCTACACATATTTTTAAGGTAGGAATTCTACTCCCCCAAAGGAATCACATTGTTTTCTTTAGTTTTATGAGTTAGAATTTGCCTCCATAATTTCTTATGATCTAGCTTAAAGAGGTGTAAAAACTTTTGATTTCTATTAATATAGTACCCTTTTTTTTCTTTCTTTTTTAATTAGGGCTTTGTACCTATTTATATCATCGTATTTTAGGGACTCACTAGAAGCATCCCTAATGGATTTTCTAGCAATCTTACACTATTCATCATACCCAGGGTCGGCCATTCTATTTTACTTTTTACTTGATCTCTTATTAGAGAAATTTGTAATGGAATTAGAGAGGGTTATTGTAAAATTATGATAGAGTTCTTCAATGTTTTCCTTAATTGATAGGAGATTTAATTCATTATTTAAATATTTTAGAAAAAATATCATCTTTATTTTTGTCGAAGATCAAGTGCTTTTGGTTATCATAATTCTCTTCTATCAGTATTTTGTGCATGACAAAGTTTAGAGTTAGGGTTATAGGTCTATGGTCTAAGTCAAGCTCATGGTCATTTAAAATATCAAAATTTACTATTTGGTTGTAAATGGGAATATGGGATATCAAATAATCTATGATATGGTTGCCAAGCCTATGAATACAAGTTGTCCAATTGAATTTCAACTACTTCATTAGACCATTGCAGATTTTTGGATCTTGAGAACTGCATAGCTTGATCAGCTCAAACCTAAAAAAATTATCAACCAAGTTTTTAGAGTTTCTTTTGTATCTACTAGCTAAAGCAAGGTCCTCATCTAGCCATAGAATATTAGGATTGGAATCATTGCTTAAGATAATAGCTTGGTTAATCCTTGTTCTAACATTAAAGTATCCTAGCAAGAGGATATTGCCTTCATTTCTCAACCTATAAATATCCCATTCTAAAACATTGTAAGAACAATTTTATATAGATTGTTTTTCTTATAGAAGATAGAATTAATAGGTGAAAAATGACATATTGCTATATAATTCTTCTTAGCATTTATATTTGAAATCTCCATCTACATGTATTAATTGAAATGGTCTTTCTTGTGAAACCTAATATGAAGAAAAATGTTTTTCTTAATGTAACAAGCTATGCCTCCAATCCCTTTGCGGTAGGATCTCTTGATACATTTTTCCCACAAGACAAATCCTTCTATGTTAGGGACTTTGGATTCTTCATGCTCCCAAGTTTCAACAAGCAATATAACATGAGACCTGTGCTCCATGGAAAGCCATGAAAGTTTCAAGAGAGGATCTAGATTGTCCCAAATTCCTATTTGTTATTATAGTTTTTATCTCTATCTCTAATAACAACTTTTCTATTTTTAATTATTGTGGGTTTTCCTTCCTCCCTAGCTTCTTTTACCTTTTGAACTTCCTTAATTCAATTTGATTTACTAAAAGAAAAACACTTCATAAACCCACATTTAATTTAGCATTTTTTATAGATTACAACAATCAAAGAAGAATCTATTAGGATGATTAAACCATATTTAAGCAACATTATGTAATATCTCTTTCCTAGTGAGTCATCTAGATGAATTGACGAAATGGCATAAGTAATTCTCGTGGGCCATAATCAAGGAATTAAAAAGGGAATTAGTTATTTTATTAATGTCATCAGAGCGAGAATTAATTAAATATAAGGTGACACTGAGTAAAGTGGAAAAAAGGAAACTAAGTGACTATTGAGAATATGAAAGGTCACTTAAATTGATTAAAAGGTAAAAGGGTCACAAAAGAGTCAAGGAATGAATAAAAAGGGCCAAAAAAAGAGGGTGCCCTCTCTCATCCTTGCATTGGTATTTTCTAATTTCTCATTGAGAGAGCTCATTGTGTTTTTTGGAACTCTTGGGACAGAAACCTTAGGAGGATTTTCAGAGATTGGCTTCGATGGTGAGACCATCCACCCTAGTTAGTCACCTTGGAAGAAGAGATCACTTCATATTTATTTAGTGTGGTCGAGTTTTTATCATTTTGGTAGTTGATACTTTGGTTGTGGCTAAGAATTTATTCGTGGTGGCTAAGTTTTATCATTAGAGGCCGATTTTGTTTATTTGTGGGGCGATATTCTTGATTGGCTGAGTTATTTCACTAAGGGGTCGAGCTTCCCATTGAAGTTGGGTCATATTCACCTAGAGACCCGATTTCCTCAACTTGTGGGGTGTATTTTACTAGCTACGAGCCACATTTTTACTTATTTGTCATTTCTTATGTGTTGGGTGTAGCTAAGAGATAAGGAATCAAATTCTTTGGAGACCGATGGAGCTTCTAAACAGGTTGGGCATATCCTTGTGTTGTTGGTGGCATTTTTCTAATTATAGACTAGGTATTAAAGTAGTGTGGAGGCCGAATTTCGCAGAGTGAAGACCACAAACCATCTGTTGAACGAGTTGCTTCATTAAAGGGGGTGATTTCTACCTCTTTGTAGATGAGTTCGATGTACAAGTAATTGTTGTTCATTACCTCATATATTGGATGCATACAGACTTCATTTCATGAGCTTGTTCTCTACCATTTGTCTATTGCAAGTGGTATTGTTTATACATTCCAATATTAACATAGATCAAGAGGTTATTATCAATTCGGTGGGGGTCGTCGCTCCATACTTCATCTACATAACATATGTATCAACTCTGTGAAGGCAACATACCAAAAATATCAGGTTTTGCAAACTCTATTATTGTTCTGAGTGTATTGGAGTTTAGATGTATTTTTTTTGTTATGGGTATTTAATCAAATAAATATTTGAAGCCTCCATTTCAGTATGTTATTACAAAATTGCAGTAGGGGTTAAATTTCTCATAGTAAATTATGGGTAATAAGTGGTATTCAAACTATTTGTTAAATTGAGTAAATTATAAAGCAAGCAAAAATCATCAAAAAAATTAGTCAGACCATTACAGTGGTATCATAGCAGTGTATCCTCCCAACCGAAGGGGTTTTCTATTCAAGAGGCGTGGAAACAGTAGGTATATCACCTACAAAAGTAGAATAGAATGAGGGGCATAAGACATATTTAGTGAAGAAGGGGAAATAGGGGAGAACTAACAAGAGGTGAAACAAGAAGAAGTCACGGGGATAATAATGAGGACGGATCTATACAAATCCTAGAAGGTTTAGCAATTGGACAATAATAATTAGCACAATTGTTGACACAATTAATTGCTAGTAATCAAGAAAATCATAACCATGGGAGTAACAATGGTGCGGGGGGTTCTAACATGAACAATGGTAAATAGTGAGGGCATCCATCTTGAGATTCATGCACCTAACCACAATAGGATTCATGTTCAGGTGGGTTCTAGGACCAATAGCAGGACAATTCCCAGACCCCTTATGCCACACTTTTGGGAAACCGACAAATGGAGAATCAAGGGCAACAAGTTCCAGGTGAAAATTTTGAAGACTATTTGAGAGAGTATCAATCTCTAGGTGAAGGGTTTCAGGAAGCCATGTCGCTACAGGACTTCTGCACAATCAAATACAAGAATAGACCAAGGGATCATAATAGGGGGCAAAAAAACAAGGATCTCATACAAAAGTTGGGGAAGTTATCCATTCCATCCTTCGATGGGTCTAGCAAGAGCATAACCAAAGCATGGGTACAGAAGCTAGATACATACTTCCAACTCAATCCTATGATAGAGCCCGAAGCGATTAAATTCGCTACTCTGGACCTTGATGGAGAAGCCCACGGGTTTTGATGCACATGCTTAGGTGCCTTGTTTATTAGATGTGGTTTTCACTTTCCATGATATTTTGACTCAAGATCCTTGGAGGGCGTACCTATTTGTTTTGCAGGACCTTGTTTGGTGACCAGTTTTGGGAGAACAATCCTAGCTTGGGCTTCCATGGGGCTTGAAGCCCACATGTTGGATTCCAATAACTCACATTCCAAAACACGATGACTTGCCTTTGGAGGCCTAGAAGACACCTTGGAGGACCTTGCCTAGACCTCACATGCCAAATGACTTGCCTAGGAGGGGAAAAACACCACTCTTTGGGGCTTGACGTCACCTAGGGCTAGGATTGGTGGTGGAGTTATTGTTCATTGACACTTGGCATCATTTGATGGAGAGAGCACGTTGACTTGTGGGAAAAGGCTATAGCGCATGAGGAGAAGGCCTTTGAAGGCCAAACATTCCATCCCCAACTCCAACAATTTGTTAAATATGCCAAAACGTTGCCCTAAAGGGGTGACATCATCTTATTTTAGGGTTTCTAATGTGTAAAAGTGAAATTTGAATTTGTAAAGGGGCAAAGTAAGGGTTGTTGACTCCTTTGTGTTTTACCCTAACTAAGTGGACAAACTATGTTTTAGACATTTTGTATAAATAGAGATCATTTGAATCTCATTTCATAACATAACTCTCCCATTGTGAGAAGTATCTGGCTAAAATTTATGCCCTCTTTGGGAAACGTCTTCTCTCTTGTGCTCTTGTCTTGGTTTCTTATTGTGTTATTGGTGGAAAAAGTAGTGTGCTACCTCTCTTGGAGCTTCTCTTTAGCATTTATGGTGGATTTATCTTTGTAAGAGGAGGTTTATCTTGTCATTTCTTGGACTAGGTGAGGATTTATCTTGTTGATGCTTCATTGCTTGGTTATAAGTTTGATTTGCTAGATTTCTTGGGGAGTATAAGGATTTACAACCCCACCATTATCTATAATATTTGTCTAGAAGTTATTTGTTGCACAAGGTTTTACTAGGAGAAGTAAAAGGGTTTACACCCTCCTAGTATCTCATAGTTAGCATTTGCTTGCCTTGGGGAGTAAGAGGGTTTACACCTCCAAAGAAATAGCATTGTTAGCTCTTTATTTACTTGAATCCATAACCCACTAGTTAAAGGCACTAGTATAATTGCTTTGGAGAAACAAAAGCTTGTTTTGGTTAACGTGAAATTTCGGGATTTGGAGGTTGTCTAAATTGGAATCAATTATTTTCTTTATATGCTTAGTTGAGCCACTAGGGAATCATCTTTAGCTAAGTGCTTCTTCTTGTTGTTATAAACTTTCATCTACAACCATTAGGGCTGCATAAACCCTAATATAAACTTCATAATAACTCACTCTTCAACCATTGAAAGTTGTTAAAAGCTTGTCACATTAATCTACTAATCTCAACGCATCTTTTGATGGATTTTTTGTAAGTTTTAGTGGTTGAATTTTCTTTTATAACACTTTGTTTGCTACAACCACAAGGCTGCAAAAGTATCAATGCAACACTCTTTTATTTCAGCCATGTGTCATGCTAAAGTCTTGATCTTTCATGCTTCAACTAAACTAGTGTTTGCTAGCTTGTCTCTTGCTTATTATATCAAACTTTTAGCATCTGTATATGGAACTCTTACTATGTTTTTGTTGCTAATATATATTATTGTTTACTATTGCATTTAGGGACAACAAGATTAACTTGCTTGTCCACCTATCATTATACATATACACTTAGCTTGTTCTTGTGTCTCGGGTATGTACAACACTGTTTGCAGGAGTTCTTATCTCTTGGCAACTATTGGCTATTACCAAGACTCTTTCCCAAGCCTTTCCGCATCTATATTTGACCTATAGGGAGACTCTTCTTCATCTCTTCACTTTCCATTTCATTTTCCCTTGGGTCACCGGGATTCCCCCCTTGAGGTGATTCTACCATCTCTAAAGTGACGGGAATACCTGCCTAAGGTGATAGTGGGTAGGTGTTCACAAAGTTGTCGCCATTTGGTAGTTGGGTCGGGCTTTGCCCAACCTACAACTTGTGCGATAACAAACAACACAAGTAGTGAAGCTATTCTTCAAAGAGGTATTCAGACTTCATGAGCAACAAAAATACATTGTCAATGACAGGGACAACAGGTTCCTCAATGCTTTTTGGCATGAGTTGTTCAAATTGGCTGGCACAAGGTTAACCCCCAACACTAGTTACCACCATCAGACTGATGGCCAAACGAAGATTGTGAACAAATGGCTTGAGGGATATTTACATAAGTATGTGTCAAGGAAGCAAAAAGCATGGATGAAGTGGTTGCACCTGGGTGAGCATTGTTACAACACCACTCATCACATGTCCATTGGCATGACACCATTCCGAGCATTGTATGGGTACAATGCTCCTTCCTTTGTTGACTTGGCTTTTGGGGACAATAGGGCTCCCAAATCCAATGATTGGATCCAAGAGAGTCAGGACATACTCAAGGTTCTCAAGGACAACCTACAAACGACTCAAAATCAACAGAAGCTATATGTAGACATGCATAGGGTTGAGAGCACTTTCAAGGTGGGAGACTTGGTTTTCTTGAGGTTACAACCATACAAACAGTCTTCCCTAAAGAAAAGCGGAGCAAAAAACCTTAAGCCACGTTTCTATGGGCCTTACAGGGTGGTTCGGAGAGTGGGCAAAGTAGCTTACGAACTGGAATTTTCGGAGGGAATCAAAATCCATAATGTGTTCCATGTCTCATGTCTCAAAAAGGAATTGGGGCAACAAGTTACTACTTCGATAGAGCTACCTCCATTGGATGAGGAGGGGCAATTAGTACTAGTTCTTGAGGAGTTATTGGAGGTCCGAGAGAGGAGACTATATAACAAGGTGATTTGGGAATACCTCATCAGATGACGATACTTACCAGCAAACAGATGCCACGTGGGAGGGTGAAAAGATCTTACAACATCTAAATTTGCATAGTTACTTGAGGAAAAGCAATATTGGGAAGGGAGGATTGTAATGTCCATTTTCTAGTGAGTCATCTTTACAAAATGGCCCAAGAAAATCCCATGGGCCATAGTCAGGGAATTAATTATTTTATTAATGTCACAAGAGAGAAAAATAATTAAATATAAGGTGACATTGAGTAAAGTGGAAAAAAGGCGCCTAAGTGACTATTGGGAACATGAAAGGTCACTTAAATTGATTAAAAGGTAAAAGGGTCGCAAAAGAGTCAAGGAATCAATAAAATGGGAAAAAAAGAGGCACCCTCTTTCATCCTTGCATTGGTATTTTCTAATTTCTCATTGAGAGAGCTCATTGTGGTTTTTGGAACTCTTGGGACAGAAACCCTAAGAGGATTTTCTGATATTGGCTTTGGTGGTGAGACCGTCCACCCTTGCTAGTTACCTTGGAAGAAGAGACCACTTCATATTTCTTTAGTGTGGTCGAGTTTTTACCATTTTGGTAGCTGATACTTTGGTTGTGGCTAAGAATTTCTTCGGGGTGGCCGAGTTTTATCATTAGAGGTCGAGTTTTCTTATGTGTGGGGTGATCTTCTTGATTAGCTGAGTTATTTCACTAAGGGGTCGAGATGCCCATTGAAGTTGGGTCGTATTCACCTAGAGACCCAATTTCCTCACCTTGTGGGGTGTATTTTACCAGTTGGGAGCCACATTTTTACTTTCTGGTCATTTCTTATGTGTTGGGTGTAGTTGAGAGATAAGGAATCAAATTCTTTGGAGACTGGTGGAGCTTCTAAACAGGTTGGGCATATCCTTGTGTTGTTGATGGCATTTTTCTTATTGTAGATTGGGTATTAAAGTAGAGAGGAGGCTGACTTTGGAAGTGTGAATACCCCATACCATCTGTTGAATGAGTTGCTTCATTAAAGGGGGTGATTTCTACCTCTATGTGGCTGAGTTCGATGCACAAGTAATTGTTGTTCATTACCTCATATATTGGTTGCATATAGACTTCATTTCATAGGCTTGTTTTATCCCATTCGTCTATTGCAAGTGGTATTGTTTATATAGTCCAATATTAACACAGATCAAGAGGCTATTATCAATTTTATGGGGGTCGCTACTCCATACCTCATCTACAGACCATATGTATCAGCTCTGTTAAGGAAACATATAATAAATATCAGGTTTTGCAAACTCTATTATTGTTGTGTGTGTTGGAGTTTAGATGTATTTTTTCTGTTATGGGTATTTAATAAAATAAATATTCGAAGCCTCCATTTCAATATGTTATTACAAAATTGCAGCAAGGGTTAAATTTCTCATAGTAAATGTGGATAATAAGTGGTATTCAAAATGTTCGTTAAATTGACTACATTATAAACCAAGCAAAAATCATCAAAAGAATTAGCTGAACCATTGCATATTACTAATAAAGAAGGAATTTAAACTTATAGAATTTATCACAACATCAAAGTACATGTTATTTTAGTATAGTCAAATGATCTAGGAATAACTTATTACTACATTTGCTTTGATGAAAGGATGATGCCTATGTTGAATCACATCATCATGAGCATTATATTTGGCCTTAAAATTAGTGACCATAAGTGTTAAAATTAATCTTGCTGCAAAAGCCATTCTCCGGGAGGATGGCAAAGACCCTAGTTGTGATCTAGGGCCCCCATTACACTCCTGGGGTTCTTGGTCTGGGACCAAGCAATTAGAGCCATGGTAAAAGACCCTAGTTGGGCCCCCAATGTATTTATGGGGTTCTTCGTCAGGGACCAAACAGTTTTATGATATAAGTCCCTTAGATGTGTTCCAGGGCCTCTGGATGTGTTCTAGGGAATCATTGCTCAGTGCTTGGATTGATCCTTGGTTGTGTACCTTGGTGGTTAAGCCCCTAGATATATTTTAGGTCCCCCAGATGGGTTCTGAGATATCTTGGTCTGGGACTAGGCAATTTCTTGGTTAAGTACCAAGTCAAGATGATGTGTGACCTTCTTCTCTCTCGGGATGGTCCATGTGACCTAGGAGCAATTAATAAGGGCATGATCACATCATTGACCCTCCTTGTCTGTTGGGATGATACAAACTTATAAGTTATATCATGAGACTCATGTGGACAAAATTGCCATTAAACCTTTGACTTTGTCTTATTGTTTATTAATGAAACCCCCTTGCTTGAGTTATGTCCCCCCTAATTGTATGATGATGTGTTGGTTCGATTCTTTACTTATTCCAAAAGAAAGTTGGTTGCCTTGATCTTGAAACCCTTCTCATCGACTTGTTTTATTACCTTGTTGACTTTTTTGATTTACAACTTAATATTTTAATTTGTAAAATATTATTTTCTTTATTTGTTAGGTATTAAACCTAACCCTAAAGTTATGAAAAAGAGGACTAATATGTTATCCCTACCCTACTTATCTAAAACTATAAAAGGAGTGACCTATCCCTCCACACACTCACTCTCTCTTAGCCGAGTTCAAGATTGAGGTTTTTGCTACGACTCTTCTGGATAAGGTTACTAGGTGGTTGCGACTCTTTTGGACATGTCTATTTGGGTCCTCTCAGTGCCTCTTTTGTGTGTTCTTGGTCTGCTCTAGCTGCCGTGGGTTTATCCCTATCAACCATGATTGTCTAGCCTTCCACTGACATGTAGAAGTCTTTCCCAGCCAACCGTAAATGGTTTTTCTGGTTGTTGTTGTTGTTCTTGTACCCTCTTGTTGGGTTGATTGTGCTTCCTTTGACATTTATGTTGGTGCCACCCTTGTGTGCTTCCCTACCTTGCCTGCTAGCAACCCTAGTACCATTGAGAACTGGATTGTTAGGGTTGTTCTAATTGTTCTGGAACTGTTGGTATTTGAAGCAGATTTATGTGGGTTGAAAGTGTGAAGATTGTTTGTGGTTTCTTTTCCAGCCCTAGGTTGGACAATGTTGTTTTGCTTTCACCCCTATTACTTGATAGTGACATGGTCTTTAGATTTTCACCATGTTGAGTTGGTTTCTGGTTTTCTATACTAAAAAGTTCTTCTTGGCATTGTCACTATGATCATGATGAGATCTACCCTAAGGGTTTGATCCATGATCTATTAAGCTTTTTTTGAGCGTACATTAAGGGAGGTAACAACATATCAAGTATTTTTTGTTCCTTGTTTTAGCTAAGGTAATATTTAGTTCTACGTTATGCTACTTACCGATTTAGGTTATTAGATTATGCATAAAAAAAATTATTGTTGCTAATCCAAAATTACAGTAGCAAATGATTGAAAATTCATCAAATTATTTTTGTCTCTAGCTAGTCTACTTTTTGCCCTTAAATTCTAACATGGTATCAGAGCTTAAGGGGTGAAAGGAGCTCATTTGTGACATACTTTTGAGTCTGCGTAGATCCTCTATTAAGGGTGTGTTTTTCAGATCAGCATAAAGTTTGTTTTGCATCGGATCTCTCCTGTAAATAGTCTTCATTATGGCTTCTTCTTCAGTCAAAGCAGAACATAGGCTTGAAGGGGCTTCAAACTTCAATGCCTGAAAGGCTAGGGTCTTTAATATCCTGGAAGAAAGTGACTTGGATAAGTTGGTTACCAGGGTGATGGAAGAAACTACTTCAAATGCAAAAAGAGAAGCCTATAAGAAGAGGCAGACCAAAAACAAGAGGGTCATTTTTTACTCAGTCAAAGATATTATGATGTCTCTTATTGCTCACCTAAGGACAACAAATGAATGTTTTGATGCCCTAGCCAACTTGTATAAAAAGAAGGCCCCAACTCAGAAGAGGACCTTGAAGAAACAACTACGTACAATAAATATGGAAAATGATGAAACCATCTCTGCCTTCTTTTCCAAAATTGCCCAAAAAAGAGATCAACTTGCAACAATTGGAGTTGCAGTAGATAATGATGACCTTGTACAAACAACAACAGATGGTATTCCATAATAATGGGAGACATTTCTTTCATCTGTAAATGGAAGAGAAGCTCAACCCAACTTCGAGAGATTATGGCATGATTGCTTGGAAGAAGAGGGCAAACTTAAAAGCATAAATGAACCCCACTGTGAAAGACCATGATTTTTCAGCACAAAGGCAACGGTAAGAAACCTCAATGTAAGCACTCTCATCCTCACTCTCATTTATCTAAAGTAAGATGATTTAACTGTAACAAGCTAGGTCATTATGCAAAAGACTGCAGGAACCCTCCTTCAGAGCAGAAACAGAAAGGCATGTTCCATGCTTCAGTTGCAACTGAGGAAGAAGAGCCTCAAAGAAAGAGAACCATAGTTGTTACTAAAGAACAAGAACAACACAGATAAAGTTATATTGTTTCAACTCTCTCCGGTGCTGTCACCAAATCAGATGAAATTTGGTTAGTGGACAGCGGGGCCTCCAAACATATGACTGGCTTCAAACATAACCTTTTGAACTACTGATATAAGAAGTTCAATGTGAAAGTAGAATTGGGTGATGATGACACGTATGCCATCAAAGGAGTTGGATCAACCTCTTTTCAGCTTCATTCAGGTAATGTATTTCATGTTGAATAAATTCTTTATGTTCCTAGCTTAAAGAAAAATCTTCTTTCAATTGCAGTCCTAGAAAGTAAAGGGTACACAATAGCTTTCTCCAAAGGAAAGGCTCTTATGTGGCCCTCAAATGAAAGTATGAGCTCATCCATGATAATCGGAGTTCAAGAAGGTGGAATTTACAAAATCTCTAGTCAAGTTATTCAAACATTAGCTCATGAGATGATAAACCCCTGTGAACTATGGCACATAAGGTTTGGACATCTCCACTATAATGCTCTCCTAGGTTTGCAAAAGATGGTAACATGTATGCTAGCTTTTTCTTTTTGAGCATGATAGTATCTGTGGAGGTTGTGCTCTTGATAAAAATACAAAGAAAGCCTACCCTCACAATAATAGAAAAACTAATGGTATCTTAGATCTTATTCATTCTGATCTCTGTGGACCTATGACTACTCCGTCCATGGATGGTTGTCTTTAGTATATCATTTTTATTGATGATTGCTCCCGTAAAACCTAGATTTATTTTCCGAAAACTAAAGATGAATCTTTCAGTAAATTTCAGGATTTTAAGAATCTTGTTGAAAATCAGACAGGTAGACATACCGGTGTTTTCAGAACAAACAATGGAAAAGAGTTTGACTCCCATAAGTATGATGATCTATGTCAAGCTTCTGGGATTGAGAGGGAGATGATCGTGCCTTATAATCCCCAGCAGAATGGGGTTGCAGAAAAAATGAACATGACAATTTGTGAGGCAGTCGAAGCTATGATGTATGATCTGAATCTTTCGTTATCTCTTTGGGGCGAAGCTGCAAGTATTGTAGTCTATATTCAAAATAGGTGTCCTCATAAAGCCTTGGAAGAGAAAACTCTAGAAGAAGTCTTCACAGGTAAGAAGCCTTCAGTTGATCATTTGAGAATTTTTGGTAGTGTTGTCTACATTCATGTACCAAAAGAAAAGAGGACTAAGTTAGAGCCCTCTAGAAAGAAAGACACTTTTGTGGAGTACAGTGAGACCTTAAAAGCATATCAAATCTATGTGCCAGGGAAAAAGTATATAGAGGTCAGTAGAGATGTGACCTTCCATGGGGAAGCTTCCTTTCATCATTCCATAGAACTTCCCTATGATACAGAGGAGCAGGAAGCTCCATCTCTAGAGCCTTCATTTTCACAAATTTCAGATGAGTAGAGGGAGGAGGCCAGAGAGCCTTCAGTGGACCCCACAAGAGATTCTATTGAGTTTCCCCTAGAGAAACCTCTTGCTAAAAATAAGTCAGCATGGTGTCGTGAAATTTTAAAGGGAACAAAAAAACATGCAGCACCTAAAGGTACTTTAAGAGAAAGCAAGAAGCCAGATAAGTACTCAGGTTTAATAGCTCAGTTGAATATTGTGATTGACTCAGAACCTTCAACTTTTGATGAGGTTGTCAAACATAAAGTGTGGAAGGATCCCATGATAGAATAATACGAGTCAATATTGAAGAATGATGTATGAGAAGTGGTCCCAAGACCTCAAGGAAAATCAATAGTAACCTCTAAATGGATTTACAAAATAAAGCATGCAGCAGATGGCAGTGTTGAAAAATTCAAAGCTAGATTTGTGGCTCGTGGCTTCTCTCCGAAAGAGAGAATTGATTATGATGAGATCTTTGCTCCTGTTGCCAGGTATACCTCTATCAAAGTCATCATTTCTCTTGCTTCAGCTTTTTATTGGAAACTTCACCAAATGGATGTTAAGACTACTTTTCTTAATGGTGAAGTTGAGCAAGAGGTTTGTATCGAGCAGCCTGAGGGTTTTGTGATCCATGAGAAAGAATCCCATGTCTGCAAACTCAATAAATATTTGTATGAATTGAAACAGCGAGAGCTTGGTATGGAAGAATTGACAGTTTTCTTCAAAGTCTTGGGTTCTCCAAGAGTATAGAAGATCTTAATCTTTATATAAAGATTGTGAATAATCATCCCATTATCTTGGTTTTATATGTTACATGATATAAAAGTTACATAATCAAGCTACAGGTTCAGATCCAGAAGACCCTACAGTATATCGTCAGATTATTGGGTCATTGATGTATCTAGTACACACCAGACCGAACATTTGTTATGCAGTGAATGCCCTAAGTCAATTTATGTGTAATCCAAAACACAGTCATATGGTTGTTGCTAAACATATTCGCAGATATGCCTGGGGGACTATAGCTTATGGGATCATATACACTTCTAGTGGAGGTGTAATGCTTCATGGCTATACATATTCAGATTGGATGGGTAGTACAGTGGACCAGAAGTGCACTTCCAGATATTGTTTCAGTTTGGGTTCAACTATGATCTCCTGGTTCAACAGGAAGCAAGGCTCCATAGCCCAAAGCACTGTAGAGGCATAATACATTGCTGCAAGTGTTGCTAGTAGAGAAGCAGTGTGGCTCAGAAAGCTACTCTAAGATTTGTTTAGTCTTGAGCTGGAACCCACAATAATTCACTGTGATAACCAGAGTTGTGTAAAGCTCTTCGAGAATCATGTGCTTCATGACAGATCGAAACACATTGAGATGAGATATCACTATGTTTGGGACGTAGTGCAAAAGAACATTATCGGTATTCAGTATGTTCCAACAACGGAACAAACTACAGATATATGACCAAGCCCCTATCATTGACAAAGTTTGTATACTTTTGAGACAAGCTTGGTGTTGTTGAGAGGGAGTGTTAAAATTAATGCAGCTGCAAGAGCCATTCTCTGGGAGGATGGAAAAGACCCTAGTTGTGATCTAGGACCCCCGGTACACTCCTGGGATTCAAGGTTTGGGACCAAGCAACTAGAGCCATGGAAAAAGACCCTAGTTGGGCCCACAATATATTTATGGGGTTCTTTGTCAGGGACCAAGAAGTTTGATGATATAAGTCCCTTAGATGTGTTCTAGGGCCCCTGGATGTGTTATAAGGAATACTTTCTCAGTGCTTGGATTGATCCTTGGTTTTGTACCTTGGTGGTGAAGCCCCTAGATATATTCTAGGGCCCCTAGATTGGTTCTGGGGTATCCTGGTCTGGGACTAGACAGTTTCTTGGTTAAGTACCAAGCCAAGATGATGTGTGACCTTCTTCTCTCCCAGGATGGTCCATGTGACCTAGGAGCAGTTAAGAAGAAGGGCATGATCACATCATTGACCCTCCTCGTATGTTGGGATGATAAAAGCTTATAAGTTATATCATGAGACTCATGTGAACAAAATTGTCATTAAAGGAGGACTTAACCTTTGACTTTGTCTTATTGTTTATTAATGAAACCCCTTTGCTTGAGTTATGTCCCCCCTAATTGTATGATGATGTGCTGGTTCGATTCTTTACTTCTTCCTAAAGAAAGTTGATTGCCTTGATCTTGAAACCCTTCTTATCGACTTGTTTTATTACCTTGTTGACTTTTTGATTTACCACTTAATATTTTAATTTGTAAAATATTATTTTCTTTATTTGTTAGGTATTAAACCTAACCCTAAAGTTATGGCAAAGAATACTAATATCTTAGCCCTACCCTACTTATCTAAAACTATAAAAGGAGTGGCCTATCCCTCACTTCACACACTCACTCTCTCTTAGCCGAGTTTAAGACTGAGGTTTTTGTTGCGACTCTTCTGGATAAGGTTAATAGGTGGTTGCGGCTCTTCTGGACATGTCTATTTGGGTCCTCTCAGCTCATCTTTTGTGAGTTCCCGGTCTACTCCAGATGCCATGGGTTTATCCCTATCAGCCATGATTGTTTAGCTTGTCATTGACCTGTAGAAGTCTTTCCCAGCCAACCGTAAAGGGTTTTTCTTGTTGTTGTTGTTCTGGTACCCTCTTGTTGGGTTGATTGTGCCGCCTTGTTGTCTAAATGATGTTGCCTTGACATTTTTTATGGTGCCGCCCTTGTGTGCCACCCTACCTTGTCTGCTAGCATCCCTAGTACCAATGAGAACTGGATTGTTAGGGTTGTTATGGAACTGCAGGTATTTGAAGCAGATTTCTGTGGGCTGAAAGTGTTAAGGTTGTTTGTGGTTTCTTTCCAGCCCTAGGTTGGAGAGTGTTTTTATGCTTTCAGCCCTATTACTTGACAGTGACATGGTCTTTAGATTTTCAGCCTGTTGAGTTTGTTTCTGGTTTTCTATACTAAAACGTTCTTCTTGGCATTGTCCCTATGATCATGATGAGATCTACCCTGAGGGTTTGATCCATGATCTATTAAGCTTTTTCTGAGCATACATTAAGGAAGGTAACAACATCATATCAGGTATTTTGTGTTCCTTGTTTTAGCTAAGGTAATACTCAGGTCTATGTTATGCTACTTACTGATTTATGTTATTAGATTATGCATCAGAAATTTTAATGTGTTGCTGATCCAGAATTACAGTAGCAAATGATTGAAAATTTATAAAATTATTTCTGTCTCTAGCTAGTCTACTTTTTGCCCTTAAATTCTAACAATAAATTATAGTATTTCTATGCATCATGGTAAATGGCTTACCACCTTGTGCGTTTTACAACATTTATTCCCATCTATGTTGCACTAGGGTAGCAATATCTTTTAGTAGGTTACACATAAGTTTCCATGTTTCCCTTTGCTCGAAGTGTGCAATAGAATGAATGTAACAATAGTTTATGAGAGATTGAGTACATTGCCTTAGATGCTAATATATCTTTCAATGTGTTGTAGGGTACAACACAATGTGCCAATAAAAATCATAAAATGGATGTAACAATACTTTATAACAGATTCAGTACATTGCCTTAGATGCTAATATGTCTTTAACTGTGTTGTGGGTGCAAAGAAATGTGCCAATAACAAGCATAAAGATGTGACACTTTCGGAATAA
>SNQJ01S0074749.1:4725-40866 GCA_010110895.2 Picea sitchensis | reverse complement strand
CTATGTTAAGTTGTTGTTAGATGAGATTACTTAATGTGCACTGCCTAATTATTTGTTTTGAAGCTTGATACATAATTATAGGTGGGTGCCCCACATTAGGATCTATGCATTATGTCTTGAGATCCATGACATTGCCTTGGGATCCATGTACCTACATTGGGATTTGTGTACTTGTATTTGGCCATATCTACTTACATTAGGATCCTCATCATCTTTCTCGCGATCCATGTCACTGCATTAGGATCCATGACAGCACGATGGGTGATGATGAGGATGCCACATCAACATATTGTACACTTGTCAGCATATGGAGCATGTATGAGCCACTTGGAGATGTACTTACTTGGCACGTGTGAAAATCCTTCTAGAATGATGCACTTTCTCTCTCCTAGAACTCACATGTGTAGTTTCTAGGCCCTTCTAGAAGGGAATTCTTTAATTTATTCATTATATATTCACATGTACAATGGTTTCTAGAAGCTTCTAGAAAGGGCGCACCTCCTTATCCATTGTTACCAACATAATAATAATAATTATTATTATTATTATTATTATTATTATTATTATTATTATTATACAATTATTATTATTATTATTATTATTGAATTAAAATAATCAAGAGGCACGTCCCTCCTCACCTCGTGACCAGTCAATGCTATATAGTAAATCATCACGAGGGTAATTGAAATCATCATTTGTCATTCATTTATCAATCATTTATCAATTCAAATATAATTGTGTCTTTAATTAACATTGTTGTTGCTACAGTGGTATCAAAGCCTAATCTTCGGCAATTGTGGGTATCTACACCAGCCGCTGACTTGCTATGGTTGTTTGTACAAACCATCTCTTTGTTGTTCGTATAATTGGTTCTGTATTGCATCTACTTCTTATTATATGTGTTGTTTTCAACCATACTCCCTATCTATTATGTCGTTGTCCATGTCCATATTTTCGTTGATTATGTTGTACATGTCCACCGTACCTTTCGTATGTCCTCATGTCCATCATAAGTCTTGTTGCATCGGTCCCTATATGTCCTCATGTCTGTTGTACGTCCTTCCACACATGGTCTTGTCTCCTTGATCCCTACACACCAGTATTCATTTTCCTAGATCTGTACACCGCCATACACCCTTCCTTCCACAGTCGTTTTTTAAAAAATTCATTCATGACTTTCTATAAAGTCACACCTCTATAAATCACTTTTAATTTTTTTTTAATTAAAAATTTTATCAAAAAGGAAACTTATAAATTAATTAACAGGTGCTTAACACAAAATAACAGAGTAAGTAAAATTGGTGTTCTATTCAATAAGGAAATAAGTTGAAATTGTAAAATGCAATGGAAACAAGCTTGTTGGAATGGTGGTGGCTTATCTCTGAGAAGAGATGTCACGGTTGTGCTCATTCGTAAAAAGATGATTACAATGAGGCTCTGAAGGCCTTTTTACAATAAACAAGAATGCCAAAAACCCTAGACATCCAAAAACCTAACCCTAGGAGATGAAGCACCAAAAGTCATGTGGGCCCCGTTTAGGTAAGTAGTACATCAACTTCCCGGGGTCGTAACTCTTGCATACAATCTCTGTTTTAGGCGTATGATAACCCGTTGGAAAGGTGTCGTCGAGGAGATTCATTTTAGGGGAAATAATGAAGGAACTTTCATATCGCAAATCATTTTACCAAAAAAAAAAAACATCGTTTAGGGCCTCAAAATGGCTCCAGAAGTGAAAAACTGCTAAAAATAGTAAATTACCAAAATTGCCAAAAAACTATTTTGAGCCAATTGGAAAAGGTTGGTGGCCACCAATATCCACCTGGATCAAGTGGTCCATAAAATTTGACACTCGTTCATTCCATTAACACAACTATTTTATTAAAAATGTTTCATGACGAAGAAGATGATGACTTATATATATAACAAATTCATGCATCTCAAACAAAAGGGAAGTGTGAATGATTTCACACACTAATGGGAAGTGTTGGTGATAAGGAAAAGTGGATTCACAGATGAACAACTGTTAAAAATGTATATTTGAGGGTTGAAAAATTACATCTGTAGTGAAATTAAGTTATGGAACCCTAAAACTATCAAAGATGCTAGACACGCAGCAAAGCTAATTGAATAAAAAAACAAGTCCAATAAGCCATCATTCACAAGTCTAGAATTTAAATAAAAAACAAGATGATAGAACAAAGAAATACCTTGCAGACAAGTCTAACAAGTATGTACCACCTCATTTAAAGGAAGGTGAAGCTAGGCAGCGAGACCCAAATACGAAATGGGAAACAAATGTTGATATTGTGGAGACAAATGGTCGCTAGGGCATAAATGCAACAATAAACAATTGTATACTTGTGAAGAAGAGAAAGATTCAGACACATCTCATAGTGACTCAGATAATGAAAGTAAAGAGGAAAGTGATGCCCCCAATACAGAGCCGGAAGAAGCCATGCCTAAGATATCTTTGGCAGCAATAACAAGAATAGAACAACCGCAAACATTAAAACTAAGGGGGAACATAAAAAAGGAGAATCTCACCATTTTAGTAGACACATGGAGCACTCATAATTTTATAGATATAAATTTTGCAAATAAATTAAACCCATTTGTATATAAAGCTGCAGATATAAGAGTAATGGTGGCAGATGGAAAAACAATTGATGGAGTGGTAAAGTGTCACAAGGTCAAGCTTCAGATAGAAGATTACGAATTGGAATCTGGGTTCTACACAGTACCCTTGGGTGGAGTAGATGTCATCTTAGGAATTCAATGGTTACAAATGTTGGGGACCTATTCTGCAAATCACCAGAAACAATTTATAAAATTAAAATGGGAAGGAAGAAGAAATAAATTATATGGGTTCCAACCACCTCCCACCCAAATTATATCCTCAAGAAAAATGCATAAAGTAATTCGAAAAGGAGCACTAGCTTACGTGAAACAATGTCATCAAATAGATATATTAGCAGCAAAAGTGATACATTCTCAACATCCAAAGATTCAAGCATTAATCTAAAAATATGACAAGGTATTCCAGGACTTGCCTATGAAGCTACCACCTGAAATAAAGATAGAGCACATAATCGAGGTTAAACTAGATTCAACACCAGTTAATAGCAAACCCTATTGATATCCTCACCACCATAAAACAAATATACTAGAGAGGTTAATTCAAGACCTATTAAAATGTGGGGT
The DNA here is from genome assembly GCA_010110895.2 of Picea sitchensis. Classification (NCBI taxonomy): domain Eukaryota; kingdom Viridiplantae; phylum Streptophyta; class Pinopsida; order Pinales; family Pinaceae; genus Picea; species Picea sitchensis. Next base: position 37,665 of record SNQJ01S0074749.1, on the reverse strand, counting down.
TATTACAACAAGCAGGAGCCCATATGCAGCCCTAGCAATCTTGGTTCAGAAAAAGGATGGATCTTTCATACTATGTATACACTATCAAGGGTTAAATAAAATAACTATAAAAAAAAAATTCGTATACCCTTCATAGATGAGTTGTTGGACGAACTCCATGGAGAAAAATACTTTTCAAAATTTGATCTAAGGTCAGGGTGCTACCAAATTCGAGTAAGACTAGAGGATATGCCAAAAACTGTTTTTCAAACACACGGAGGTCATTTTGAGTTCAAAGTGATGCCATTTGGGTTAACGAATGCCCCAACTACCTTCCAAGTGACTATGAATCAACTCTTTCGACCCTACTTAAGAAGATTCGTTCTAGTATTTTTTTATGATATTCTTATTTACAATAACACTTGGAAGGAACATATGAAGCATTTAGAGCAAGTACTTTCTCTCTTAGAAAAAAATCAGTTTTATGCAAAAATATCAAAGTGCTCGTTTGGTAAAAAGGAAGTAGAATACCTTGGTCATATCATATCCCAAGAAGGAGTCAAGGTGGACCCCAATAAAATCAAAGTAATCACGGAATGGCCAAAACCAAAAAACATACCAAAACTAAGGGGATTCCTTGGATCAACAGGTTATTATTGAAGATTTATCAAGAACTACGTTCATTTGACAAAACCATTGTCAAACCTATTAAAGAAAAATTCCTTCAAATTGGATAACAAAAGAATGTTTTGAAACGTTAAAAAGGGTTATATCATCTGCACCTCTATTAGAAACGTGTAGATTTTACAAAACGCTTTGTGATAGAGTGTGATGCATCTGGAATTGGAATAGGAGTAGTGTTAATGCAAGATGGCCATCCAATAGCATTTGAAATTCGAAATCTCAACAAAAGGGAAGAGTTAAAATCTACCTATAATAAGGAAATGCTAGCCACTATGCATGCATTAGCCAAGTGGCGAAAATATATCTTAGGAAGCAAATTCTCAATACATATTGATCACAATAGTCTTCAATACCTATTAAGACAAAAACATATTGTCCACCAAACAAAAAAAGTGGATGGAAAAAATTTCCACCTTTGACATGGAAATAATACACAAAAAAGGGAAGGACAATGTAGTTGTTGGTGCACTGTCACGAAAAAATGAGGAAGTAATATTATATGAAACAACAGTAGTGATTCTTGATTGGCTAGATGAGATCTGAGTTGAGTAAACCAAAGATCCTGAATCTAATTCAATAATCAACAATTTGGACCAAAACCCAAAATTTGAACAGAAAAATGACATTTTATGGTATAAGGATAGAATCTATCTAATTCCATCTTCAAAATTTAAAATAAAAGTGTTAAAGGAGTCACACATCTCCCCAGTAGTAGGACATGTAGAATTTTTCAAAACCTACTATAATGCATGACAATCATTCTATTGGAAAGGAGTGAATAAGGATATTCAAAAATTTGTTGTCGAATGTGAAATATGTCAAAGAAACAAAAATGAAAATGTTATGACTACGTGACTACTTCATCCTCTACAAATTCCTGACCAAAATGGGAACAGATCTCGATGGATTTCATTGAAGAGTTATCTATGTCTGACGAGAAGGATAAAAATTTTGTTGTGGTTGACATATTAACCAAATCTGCACATTTCATGGTAGTAAGGAAAACTTACTCAACAAAGCAAATTGCATATGTCTTTTGCAAAAACATTTATAAATTGCATGGATTTCCAAAGGTTATTGTCAGAGATAGGGATTCAAAATTTAAAGGAAATTTCTAGAGAGATTTTTGCAAAAAAAAAAAATCATAAAATTATTGAAATAAAACCTAGCCATAGCTCGTAATAGAATGAAACAACTAGCAGAACAACATAGGTCAGAAACAGAGTTTGAAGAAGGTGATTGTGTGTTTGTAAGCCTCCAACCCTACAAATAATTATCCCTTAAGAAACAAGAGAAGAACAAATTAGCTCCAAAACTTTATGGACCCTTTCGAATTAACAAAAACATTAGTGAAGTAGCTTATGGATTGGAATTATTAAACAATTGTCGCATCCATAACGTCTTCCACATATCATGTCTTAAGAAGGTGCTTGAGAAGTCTCAACTTGTTCAAACAGAAATCCTTGAATTCGATGACGAAGGGAGAATTATTTTAGAACCAGAAGGTATTCTCGCCACTAAGGAAAAGGTGTTACGTTCTAGAACCATTAAGGAATATCTAATCAAATGGAAAAACCTTCCAAAAGAATATTCATCATGGGATTCAGAATGTTTTTTACAACAATACCTGTCACTACCCTTGCTTTGAGGACAAAGAAAATCTTAAGGGGAGGGAAATTTTAAGAACATAATAATAATTATTATTATTATTATTATTTAATTGAAATAATCAAGAGGCACATACCTCTTCATCAAAAGGCATGTCCCTCCTCAGCTCGTTACCAGTCAATGCTATATAGTAAACCATCACGAGGATAATTGAAATCAGCATTTATCATTCATTTATCAATTCGGATATAATTTTGTCTTTAATTAACATTGTTGTTGCTACATCCACTCATCTCTCACATGTGTGCATGAAATATTCCATAATTTTGGGGTTAGTTAGGGGGCTCATTTAACCTCACACGTGTGATTTAAGGAGGTTGTTAGATAAAAATTAGGAGGGTACACTTGTTTATGCTTTCTCATGGACCAAATGTGGGAAACGTTTTTATAATTTGCTCATTATGAGGAGGGAACCCTACTTTTGAGGAATTTAATGTAACTACTTGTGGTATTCTCCCCTGATTTTCAGTCATAACATGGTTTTAGGCTCATGGTTTCATCTCGGCACATGGTATGAGAATTGTATCATTTTATCTCATGGTATTCATTGTATGGTTTGTTAAATTCTCCTAACCTAGCACCCAGTAATTAATTTCCAAATAAAATTAATTACTGAATAAAAGCACAATTGAGTTATTAACGAAACATTATAGTGAAAGCATAAATACGGAAACCATACACAAAGTACACACGTAATTTCTAGATAAAATTCCTCTAGAAAAAACCCTAAGGGAAAACTAGTACCTTGTTGATTTTATTAATATAAAATATCGGGCTCCCTTCCTAGGATAATGGCCCACCCGAGGAAAATACAAATCAACAAATAGGCTAGCCTAACACACCTAGTTGTTATTCCTTTGTTTCCCCTTTTCTCCTTTCCTTGGACCCTGCCCCTGGACACTTGGATGAAAGTCCTTCTCCACCCAATCAATGAGATCTCACTCATGCATTATGTGTGTCTCTACTCCTCTCACTTAGGTTTCCTTTTATAACCTTGAGTTTACCCTAATGCTAGATCTCCAAAGTGACCAAAGGCTAAGATTAAATCTCACCTTCAATTTATGATCTAATGGATAGGATTTAATTTAATTCACTAATGCAAAATACTTAAGCATTTAGTTAAATTAAAATCACATTAATTACAAAAGTACATCCACTTTAATAATTACTTTATCAAAGTCCTGAGAGGTATTAAGGTCAACTCCCTTGTGTTATACACAAACCAACATGGAAGCACTTGTCTAATGCTACATACATCAACACTCTCTCTTAGTGAGGAAGGTATTTCCACCACCCAAAGGTGGATTTGTATTCGCTACCATGGATGTTGTCAAACCCACTTGATCAATTTCTCCCTATAAACTGAAATTTATCCCTACCATCTTGTTTGGACCATTCTTCAAAGACTTGTTGCCTTTGAACATGCTCCTAGAAGCCTCCTGCTCATGAGCATCCTGCATGTCCATCTCGTACCATGACTCCTTCTTCACAGACTTGGAAGGTTGCTCCTTCCCACTTGAACCTGAAGGTTGACTCCCTATGATTTGCTCAACCTTCGAAGCTACCTGCTCCTTTTTCTTTGCCACTCTATTGCTTACAATTTATCACATATGTTGGCCCTTTGGCTTATACAAGTTTCTCTCTCTAACTCCAAGAACCATTGGTGTGTATGAGCTAGATCCTCTCAGCTTGATCAACAACTGTCCATCCTAGAACACTACATCAAAACCCTTCTTCTCAATCATTGAGACTGAGATCACACTTCTTCTAAGTTATGGCACCCATAACACATTCATCACTCTTAACATGCCTCATGAATCCATCTGGAATGGCACTGTCTTGATTCCATTTACTGCATGCTTAGTGTCGACAGCAAGTTCCACATGCATGTTTCAGTCTGACTCTATGAAGCTCTTGAACAACTCTGGTGCTCTCGTCATATGACATGTGGCTCTGCTATCTAGAAGCCATGCACCTATTGATATGGTGTCTGAGGAAATATGGGAAACAAGTAAGAATCCTTGCTCAAACTTTCTTGAAAACTCATCTACCTAAGACTTTACTGACACGACTACTTTTTTATGTCATGTTTATGCCCTTCTTCTTCTCTAGACACTATGAAGCATAGTATCCCTTCTCATGACAGTTAAAACACTTGACCTTACTTAGGTCCTTCCCTCTTCCATCTTGCGAAGATGAATCTCCACGTGTGTTCTTCCTGACCTTCCCCTTGCCCTTCTTGAATTGAATGGAAAATGAAAGGTTCTCCTCATCACCATCCTCCTACGAACTTCCAAGAGCCTCTTGATGAGTCTCCTCCTAGATGAAATCATCCCACAATGGATCGAAGCTCGAAAGATTCTCTTGAGCACAAATGCCTTCGATGAATGAAGTCCAAGGTTTGGTGAAACCATTCAAGGCCACCCTCACTAACTCCACATCTGTCACTGTATAACTAACTGCCTCCATTTGATCATGAACCTGAGAGATCCTGGTGAGATAATTGGTCACTAAATCAGTCTTGGACATCTTGGTGTTCCTAAGTTGGTCCCTCAATACCATCTTTCGGTTCTCGTTACTACTCTGAAACAGATTTGTTAGAGTCGAGAACATTTCATTGGCTGACATTTTCTCATATAGGTGAGGTACAATATGATCCCTCACTGAATCTAAGATCATCCACATCACCTTCGCCTCCATTTCCTCGTGCTTGGCTAGCTTTGCAAGGTTTTTCGACGTGGTCACTACGATATTTCCATGACTCCACATTCCATTCTCCTTCAGGAGAAACATGATTCTCACTTTCCATGGAATAAATTTAGAGGCACCCTCCAACTAATCCTCATACCTCAAACTAATCGTTTCCATCTCCAAGATCTGAAATTTTCTAAGAACACAATCTCTTGACATTATGTGCCTCGTCCTTTAGGCACAAAAAAAAACTTAAGATGATCTATGGCTACCCATACCCCATGCTCAGACCTGCTACCCACTGCCAAAACTTGATGCACATTGTCTAGCCCCTGCCTAAACTTTCCTTAGGATACTCGCAACCTTTTGTTGTTGCCCAGGTACTTCTCTAGGCTTCTCCGCAGTCTACATGTTTCTTTACGATTTTTCAGTATGTTGTTTTCCTAAGTGGTGGATGACCTAGCAACCCTGTTAGTCAATTGTTGTCAGCTAGTTGTCTCTATGGAAATTGGCCCGTGCCCATATACTACAATGGCTTGTAGCGGTTGTTGGCCACAACTTCCTTGCATATGACAGCTTTCCCAACACCTTCTCTGTTGCAACCCCCGACCAGTAGCTCACTGATGCTTCCAATATCACGCGGATCTTCTCAATCAATCAGTGTGGTCATAGGATGCCTTTTTTTTTAGATTTAAATTTCCTTGCATCATGTTGTTGTGGATAAATTTGTAAATGTGTACATAAACAAATCTCTCTAGTTCAATAACTCGAAACTAGAACAAAACACAACAATATCAATTCATTTCCTTACATTTTAGAAACGAAATACGAATAGATAAGTAGATCGTACCTTTTTATTCGAAGTTTTCTTTCGTTAATTGAAGCTCCAAATTCGATCCCAAAGTCTTTTTCCATATATTTGTGTAGGAATCAAATAGAACAAGTGAAATCAACAATACAACACATATTTCGATAAAAGTAAAAATACAATAAATATGATATACAAGCTTTATAGGAAAGGGAAAATATAATTGCATTAATAAATTAAGAAGCAGCTTACAACCAACCCTTGGCGTTGACAAACTCCTTCCAGTAATTCAATGCTTCAATACACATGAAGCCTCCATGAATGCCATCACCATCTCTTAAGAACTTTGGCACCACTAAATATCTTAGAGCCAAAATGAGACTCACAATCTCTCAATCACAAATCTATATCTATTCTCAATTCACCATAATCATTATTCCTCCATTCTAATTATCCTTTCCCTTTAGAATATGCCTCCATTTATAGATTGGATAGGAATCCATGAGGAGATTAGGATGATAGGTTAGGATATCACTCAATCAGGAGAGACGGGTGAGATCCAAACCGATCAGCAAACAACTCATCATCGAAGTTTCTCTTCTAGAATCTTTGATAATTTCTTTGTTTTTCCCACGTTCAAAGGTTGTTGCACCCTTAAACCTACGAAAAAGGAGACATTGTCGCACATTACAGTGATGCATCATGCGAAAAGTTAGGTTGTCGGACCTTGCTAGAGAGAAACAAGCGACAACTCTTTAATTTAGGGATTTCCTCAAGTTTTGCATCTTCCCAAGAAAGGTTCTTCCAACTTCTTTAGGGATTGTGACAATAATCCTTCAAATGACAAGATATAGGCACACATCATCAATTTCATCGAGGTGATGAAAATAATGTGTAACACTTGCAACAAAAAAAACAATTCGTTTCCTACACTGCAAATCACATATTTGTGCAACATGGTTCCTCTTTCGAGATCGTGCTTTGATACCATGTTAAATTCTCCTAACCCATCTCCTAGAAATTAATTCCTAATACAATTAGTTATTGAATAAAAGAACAGCTGAGTTATTAATGAAACATTACAACAGAAGCATAAATATGGAAACCATACATAAAGTACACATGTAATATCTGGGTAAAATACCCCTAGAAAAAACCCTAAGGGAAAACCAGTACATTGTTCATTTTATTGATATAAAATCATGGGCTCCCATCCCATCCTAGGATAATGGCACACCTAAAGAAAATAAAAATCATAAAACAGCCTAGCCTAACACACATCATCGTTATTTTGTTGTTGCCCCTCTGTTCCTTTTCCTTGGACCTTGCCCCTGCACACTTGGATGAAAGTCCTTCTCCACCCAATCAATGAGATCTCACCCACTCATTATGTGTGTCTACTCCTCTCACTTAGGCTACCTTTTATAACCTTGAGTTTACCCTAGATCTCCAAAGTGATCAAAGGATGAGATTAAATATCACCTTCACTTTATGATCTAATGGCTAGGATTTAATTTAATTCACTAATTCCAAATACTTAGGAATTTAATTAAATTAAACTCACATTAATTACAAAATTACATTCACTTTAATAATTACTTTATCAAAGTGAAAATCCTAAATCCTTAGAGGTATTAAGGATGACTCTCATGTGTTAGACACAAACTGACGTGGAAGTACCTATCTAATGCTACATACATCAACATGGTTTTGGGGAGGCCTCTCTCTATATGAGGGTGCCTCCCTCACTTTTTTATGTTTGGAATATATTGGAAGACACATATTGCTCAATTTTGGTGTAGTTTGTTTTCTATTTTATTGAGTTTGTTTTTCTAATTCAAATTATAGAAGGGTTTGATGTTGCAAGTTTTCCTTAAAGAAATATTTGTTACAAAGAAAACAATGTAACTGAGGTATCGCATGTGATCTATTTCATTTCTTTGCGAAGTTTTAGGATAGATTTCTTGCATTGGGGATGAATATCTTAGGTTTTTACTTCCTTACACTAGGTTCATGTTTAAAATTTTGAGTTTCTAATACTTATGTTAAGTTCCTTAGGATTAGCCTCCCTATGACTCTTGCATAGTTCATATTTCTTAGTTTGATTCTCACCAAGCAATCTTCCAATATGTTTTGGGACTTCAAACATCAAATATAAGAGGACAAGTGCTAAAAGGTATCTTAGACCGCATAGCCCAAGCAAGATAGGCACTAGTCTCCCATTCTTTCATCATATCAAACCCATATTTTATGTTTACATCATTTTTCCATCACAATTATGACTAATTTATCTTTAATCCCACTCCTAATACACAAAGTGATCTTATTCAACATATAGGGAAGCCCCCCTTGACTAACAAACTTTTCTTGAGTATGAAGTGTGGGGGAGAGTTGGTGAGCTAATAGTGGCCAACCTCTCGAGTTCCACAAGGATAGCACCCAACTTTGGGACTTTGAGCAAAGGTGTTGGTTCGTGTGGTATCAAGGATTTCCGTTTGTGGAGTCCTGGAGGTGGATCTCTCATTTCAAGGAAATCCTTACTAGACAGTAGCCCAGGTTTTGGTGGAATTAGAGTTGGTTGAAGGTCTGAAAGACTCTTTGGAGATAGAAGTTAGGGGAAAAAATCACATGCAAACTTCGGACTATTTAAAGATCCCATTTTGATGTGTTTATTGTCATTTATATGGTCATGTAGTTGAAGATTTCCCACATCCAATTTTTAGAAAGGCATGGCATAAAAAATAGGTGTTGGCCCTGGCCAAGGAAATCAAGGGTATGATAAGGAAAGGGATAGATAGTGTCACTCCCATGACTGGCTTTCCTTTTGATTTAGATCATGCAAATAGTTTGGGAATGGTCATTGTGGATATGAGGCCAACAAATCAAGAGTGAATCAAGGAAGTTAATTTTGATTCCAAAGAGCCACAGATTGAGATTGTAGATGAGAAGACTTGTGTAGATAGTGTGCAGCACCGTTAGATGGATACAACACTAATTCAATATAATTTTCTTTATAACTCTACGATGGTTTTAGAACAACCTTGTTCTTCTGCTACTATTACTAGATCAAGAAAAAATGATGAGAAGAATCATTTGATATTGTTCTTTAGATTCTTGGATTTGAAATAAATGATGGCAAAGGTGGAGAGGATCAAATCTTGGGTGGAACCTACCAGGATTTCATATCATAGTGAAATATTTCTACAAATGGATAGATAGAATGACAAGCCATCGAGTACCTTCAAATTCAATGTGTTGTGGTTAGAGGAGGGGGAATACATGAATCTAATCGAAAATGAATGGATCGTATATAATCCAAACACAAGGGAGTCTGCCTATTTGCAATTCACCTGTGCATTAAAAAAGGTGAAAAATTATACTATTGAATAGCTCTCAAATAAAAGGAAAAACATGGATAAGGATTTAAAGGAGATTGAGAAGGACATAAAAGAATTTTTTGAAGGGAGAGAAAATGACCTTCTCAATGATCAAGAGATATTAAAATTGAAAGATATGGAGGGAAAGAAAAAAAAATATTGTCTTAGAGGGAGGAGGAATGGAGGATGAAAAGTCATGTTAATTGGATTCAAAAGGGAGATGAAAATATGGAAATTTTCCATAAGTTTGCAAACCATAGAAAAAGGATAATACTATTTTTGAAGTGAGGAATTCTAAGGGTCAAAAGGTTAACACTTTCTTAGGTATAGATGAAGCCAGAACTTCTTATTTTCATAATATCTTCAAAGATCCAAGAGGTAAAATATTGCAAAAATCACAAATATATCTTCATATTTTCCTAAATTTGTATAAAAAAATCTTGATGGATGAAGTTTTCAAGGATGCATTGTGAATTGTTCTAGATTCTTTCAAAAAGAATAAAAGTCCTTGACCAGATAAGTGGACAGTAGAGTTATTTTCTAGCTTTTTTGAACTACTAGAAGAAGACTTATTAAGATGAATTAAAGAAGCATGGAAAGGTCTCAAAATCACTGAATGTTATTTTCTTGGCATTAATTTCTAAAAAAGATAAGCCTATTTCTTTCAAGGATTTTTGTCTTATCCCCTTATGTAATTGTTTGTATAAATTTATTTAAAAATGCTAGCAATTAGGGTCCAAAAGATGTTTTTAAATGTTATTTAAAAAGAACAATTTGGTTTCTTAGTGGATAAACAAATTTACAAGGAAATTGGAGCAACCTTAGGAAGGCATCCATTGCATCAAGATTAAAAATTGTCTTGCTACAGTTTTAAAAATTGATTTGTCAAATGTCCATGATCAAACAAGTTGGTTATATTTGAGACTCGTGCTTCTTCATATAGGTTTTAATTACCCAACGGTGCAATGGATAATGGGTTGTGTTTCATAGGTCTTTTTTTCCCTTTTGATTAATGTTGTTGCTTCAAAAAATTTCAATCCTACTCGAGGCTCTTCCAAGGCCGTCCTTTGTCTCCTCTTTTATTTCTTACAGTAGTCGGGGGTCTTATGGATATTAGGGAGGCTAAAAGAACTGGAAATATTTATGGAGTGAATATTTGAAGTTTGCGCTCTTTACTCATCTTTTGTTTATAAACGATGTCCTTTTTATTCACAAATGATATTTTCAGAGAGTCCAATAATTTGAAGGAAATTTTAGATTTGTATGGCAAGGATTTGGGATGGAGATTAACATACAAAAATCTCCCATATGTTTAAATGGTTGGGAAGTTGGGGATGAATAAGGGATTCTCATGGAATTTCCCTTCAGAGCTTTGAATCTTAATGAAGGTTTTAAGTATTTGGGATTCTTGTTAAAACCTAATGGCTATGGGAAAATGGATTAGGGTTGGATTTTAGAAAGAGTTGAAGCCCAAATCAATTATTGGAGAAATAGGTAGTTTTTATTTGGATGGTGCTTGACCTTGATAAAACTAGTTTTGGAGGAAATTTGTATTTTTCAGCGCTCTTTAGCATTTATTCGTAAAGGTGTCATACAACAAGGAAGATATGTTACAATTTTCTATGTTTTGGAAAAAGTAAAAAATATCACATTCCATTGGTCAAATGGAAAAAGATTACTATGCTAAAAGAATATAGGGGATGGGATATCAAAATGCAAATTTGTTTGGTTTATCTTTGGCAACCAAAAATCTTTGGAAAGTCATGACTAAAGAAGGACTCCGGTGAGACGTTCTCAAACTAAAGTATATTGCTCCATATTCCTTTTTAGAATGGCTTTGTAACCTGAGAAAATCCACCAGGAATGTATCCAATGAATGGAAAGCATCGGTATGCTCATTTATGATTATTGGTGATTTCTTGGCCTGGAAGGTTGGAATGAGGGAAAAGGTGATATTGGGTACTAATGTTATCCTAGGTTGCATTGAAATATATCTTTTGTCTGGAGATACTATTGCATCCCTTCAACAAAGGGCCTTTTCATATTAAATAAAGTTGCATATGAAGAAACAATAGATATTTTGAACCAGGATAGAGATTAGCATACTCAATAGGTTTTGTTGGTAATCAGATTGAGGACCATAAAAACTATATTGATTGTATAAGAAAGGGCCATATCAGGATAAATTATGAACTTGATAATTTAGCACGGGCCAAGAATAAAGCGGGGAATGACTATACTACTAAATTGGGTTACAAATTTATATTTGAAACAATTAGTGTAGAGCCATGTTGGTAATGGAAATACTTATGGAAGCTTAAGGCTCCAAAGAAGTCTCAAGTATTTATTTTTCTAAATCTCATGAATTGGGTTCTAATTTGTGATTTGCTTTAAGGAATAAGAATGGTCCAAGTATTTGTATGTTGTGCAGAAATAATGGTGAATCCATTGTACACCTTCTTGTGCAATGTCCTTATGCTCAGGCTTTGTGGAAGGAAATTAAAAATCTCATAGGTGTGGAAAATGTATGGTGTGGCAATACAATTTAAGAATCTTTGAGAGCATGATTCAAGAAAAAATAACTATAAAACATTAGAGCCTTTCCTTCTTTAATATTGTGAAGCATCTGATTGGAAATAAATTATAACATCTTCTAGGATAAATCCATTCCTTTATTCTAGGTATATATCTAGATCTCAACTATGACACAAAGATGTATTTCAAAAGAATGAGATAATCCACAAAGATAGATTCCAAAACTACTAATTGATAAGTCCTTTTGTTGGGGTTTGTTCAATGGTGCATATCAAAGAGATTATAATTTCAGTAGTGCCGGAGAAATCCTTTATTTCTTAAATGGACATTATATAAAATATAGAAATGGTCTTGGTGCAAGATCAAATAACACAATAGAACTTTTGGCATTAAAGTTGTTGTTGAAGTGTGCTTTAGACAAAAATATCTCAAGGGCACAAGTTTTGGGGGACTTTGCCTTGGTTGTAAACTGGATGAAACGGTCTTCTAATCTTCTCAATGTTATGCTTAGATCTCTAAGAGATAGTCTCAAAGTGGTCAGTGCTTAGATTTATTTTATCTCATACTCTCATGTATTTAGGGAACCAAACACAATTGTCGATTCCCTTTCTAAAGAAGGACAAAGTTTGGAGGAGGGCGAGATGATTTTGTTGGAGTTCTAGGATGGAGCTACACATGTCATAAAACAATCCTTTTGAATCTTGTTCCTTTTTATTTCTCAATTCTAGTAGTTTATTATGTTATTATATCTGATATAAGGTTTTAACCAACACTATATTTAAAAAATGCAATATGCCATGGATTGTGCTATTGAAAGTGATGTCTTTTGGACATGCTATTATTTTTGTCGTCCATTCGAGATAAAATACTTGAAGAGATTTTTGTATGGGATACGCCTATTTGAAAAGTGCTTTATGCACATGAACTATGTAATTTTCATTCTATCTATGATTAAAAAATGTGCTTTTATCTATGGAAAATAAAACATATCGATTTAGTGATGTTGAAAGGATTGAATTTTTTATTAAGTTGAAGACTGTTTAAAGGGAGTGGTTCCTTTACAAATTTTCATCATTTTTTTGTAACATATTAGAAACTACCATCTATTTTCATCTCTTTCAAAACTTTTGTTGCATGGATTTGATATCACTGATATTTAGGTCAATCTTTAATTCTTAGATATGATGAGAAGTTTCTCTCTCTTCTTGTTATTCAGCCATTGTTTTCACGTTGACAACCTCAAACCATATGTTATAGTTGTTGTTTCCACAACTCAAACCCGATGGACAGGTAATACCTCACCTATCATTATGTCTACAAAGGTAGACTTTGGGTAGTTTGGTATGTTTGAAGTGATCATGCTCTAGCTCACCTCTTATTAGATTTAATTCATGCATCAAATCCCACACTGTCCTTCAACTTCTCACCACATTGCTCTCATCATCCATGTCAATGTTGTGCACTGCCATTGTGAACCACCTCGGAGGAATGGATGTGTGTTCTCTTCTTCTTTGGCTTTTCGACCTTAGATTCGTTCAAATCTCATTGTTTTCTATTTTGTACAACCACATGAATTTTCCCATGCAAAATTGTTGTTATAGGTTGTATTTGCCCAAATATTTATGGTAGTTTCGACTAGGCCAGCACTATTCAACTTCACTACTCTTAGATTTCCATTGTAATGCACAATTTTGAATTTGAGATGTAAATATTTACCGTTCCACTCTCCACTCGTTATTGATATTTGAACATCTCGACCATCCGAATTTTTTACTCTTGAATCACCTCGATAATTAAAACACATCTATAGATTCCAATTACACTAGAGAAGGAAATTAAATAGATTTGTTGATCTAAAAGACTGTTTTAAGGTCTTCAAGATAACATCACGAGGATAAATCCCCATGTATTTTTAAAGAGGTGGTACTCCTCTATATTTAAATAATATACAAAAATATAAAAAATTCTTGTGAAAAGATTCTTGAAACAAATACTCACATACAAAAAATACTTGAGAAAGGACCACATCTCCCAGAAAGTAAAAATTCACACTATACTACAAGGAGTGTCATGCATGAGCTAATGCGGTGGGAGATGCAATACTTCACAAGAATCAAATGATCCCTCTGATGATACTGGGCACCATTGAGCAGGAGATTTTGAAGAGTGACATTGGGAATGTCGATGAAGAGACCAGAGTTGGGTTGACTGTTGGTTAATCGTGTGTAGGACTATTACTAATTCTTAATTCATGTTTTCCTTCTATTCCTGCATAGGTGCTTACCCAGCATGATTGATGCTTCCAAATGTCATTTACCTTCTTACCACTACCCGCATTTCAATTGAGAATTTTTGTAGAAGGGTGGGGATGCAAGTCAATATTAGCAAAACGAAAGTAGTGGTTTTCTCTAACAAAATAAATCATAACCAGCATAAGTTCTACTTTGAAGGCAACATTCTAGAAGAAGTTGCAGACTACAAATACCTCGGAATTGACTTCAACAGAAATTTAAGTTGGGATGGTTGTAGAAGAACTCTAGAGGTTGACATTTTATTCCTTTTCAAGCAGTTAATGAGGAGGGCAAAGTTGTTGGAATGGAAAGCCACTCCTAACTCTTTTTGGGCTTCTAATGATTCCAGTGATCCTCTACGGTTGTGAAATATGAATTTCAATAACTGTAGCAGGAATCTCACGATCAAACAAATTGAGAAAATTCAAGAAGCGTTTGATTCTAAACAAATTCAAAATTAAAAGTGCAGTTCCTTATACTATCATGTTAAGTGAAACGGTTGCCCTATTAGGCTTAATTACTATGAATTGAGTCATAAGGTATTTGAAAAAATTGAGCAAATGGAAGAAGGTAGATGGACTAAGGTTGTGTTTAGTGATAGATTGTGCAAAAGAAAGAAGACTTTAGATCATGACAAAATAACATATGGTTTAGTAAATGGGGCATTGCTTGAGCATCTACAAGAGAGTAATAGTAAATGGGGCATTTGCTTGAGCATGTGTCCTACAAAGAGTAAAGAGATAAAAACTTTTGTTATGGATAAGTTCCACCAGCGTACTTGAGAGAAAGAGATAGAGAGAAAGAAAAAGTACTACATTGAAGAGTTTAACCCCACTCATAACCATCAACAAAAGGCGTACATAGGGGCCAATATTTCTTGGAGATCTAAAATTCTTATTTCTCAATTAAGGACTAATTCTCATCAACTCCGTTGTGAAACAGGGCGCTGGAAAAGACCAAAAGAAAGGTGGGAAGAAAGAGTATGTATTTTGTGCTCGTCCAAAAAAGTGGAAACAGAAAAACATTTCGTTTTAGAATGTGAGGCCCTCAAAGACAGCAGGAAAAATTATGCAGGTATTCTGGCAGCTAGTTCTTGGGATAATCTAGTCAACAAAGAGTTTGTTGAGAAGTTGGGAGCGATTATTGTAAAACTTCATAGGAAAAGGGCCGAATAAAAAATCCAGATGGAAAAACAATCTGTCCCATAGGCTATTTTTAGCCTCGTGGACGTTAAAAATTCTTTCTTTCTTTCTTTCTTTCTCGTGCGAACTATGACACATGTGAAGCCAAGGGGGGTGGCTTCGAAAATTCGGACCTAGTCTAAGGGAAAAATCCCATATGAAGTTTTCAACTCGCATGGGACTAAATTAATAACCATCGTGTAGAATTGAAAGAGTGTGTGGTGATATGATGTGTATCCTCGTGCCACAAGTTCGGGGGGCCTCTTGACGCGGTATGAACTTTGCTGACGTAAACTTATCTGATACGGATGGGAGGTGGGGTCACATCCCCTCCTAATCCTTTTATTCCTAAGATTAATTCTTTGAATTGACATCCGTCCTTGATAATTATAAAAATTTTGTAGTGTTGCATACTTGGGCTATGGGAGGTAAATTTGAGAGTATTCCCCATTGATTTAGATTGTGTTGTGTCAGATGCTTTGCTTCTTTAGCCAGAGTGTCTGCCTTCCCATTTTCCCTTCTATAGATGTGGTAATATCTCATAGATTTGAAGTTTTACTCTATATTCATGATTCTTTGATAGATCCACTTGATATTAAAATGAGAAATTTTACTTAATCTTTGAAGCCTCTTTATGATCATTTCAAAGTCACTAATGACGAGGACTTGAGAAGATTTGTTTGTTGAGATGAGGTGCATTCCCATATACACTGCGAGAACTTTTTCTTGGTCATTTGTGTTGTTTCCCAGACCTCAGAAGTACTCAAATGTTTGTTTTCCTTTGGATACAAGGTTGACTCCCCTTACACCTGCCACCCCTAGATTCCCTTCTGAAGCCCCATCAAAGAATAAAATGATCGATGCTTGTTGTTGTTTCCAGTGACCACAATATTGATCAAAGAGTCTAAGGTGCAAAAAATACTTAGAAATCTTCATAGGGGGCAAAGGAGAAAGATGAAATAAGTAAGCATTGAGGATGTCGATGACCCATACTTGTTCAACTTCATCAAGAGTCGAGAGAGAGTCTAACAGTCTTGATTTCACAAAAAAGACTTATGATAAAAGGTTGCAGGGCATCAAAACAACCTTGGATGGTAGAAGAAACTTATTTTGAATGATGGCCTTATTTCTTGTCAACCAAATCTCCCAACAAATGAATTTAGGGATCATTTTCCACAAAATTGTAAAGAGAGGGTTTTTAGTGAAGTTGTCAACATATCTTCGTTTCCAATCATGTCTATCCAATTTGAGGGAGGGTTATATCGTGGGAGGAGCAAAGCATATACCTAATCTCATATGTGCTTTGAGAAAGTACAATCAAATAAAAGATGTTGGGAAGTCTCTCATGTCAATTTGCATAGCGCACACCAAGATGGTACTACTATTCCCCGTTTTTGAAGATTTTCCATGGTAAGAATATTTCCTTGAGCTAAGACCCGGTAGAAAGCATTAATTTTTGGAAGAGAGGGGCCAAGCCAAATGATGGAACAAATCTTAGAACTAGGGGGTCCGGGCTAATCCGTCACCAACTGTTGATAACCTCATTTAACTAAGTATGTAAAGGTCCCCTAGTTGTGTGTGTCTTTCATTTGAGTTTCTATAGGAGTGCATCCTCCAAGAAGATTATACAATTTGGGAACCAAACAAGTTAGAAGATCTGGTGGGGAGAGGCTTTTCCATCTATTCCACATCCCATTTTCTTCCCAGAGAAAAAAATCATCTAGCTTCATGAGACCAAAATTGATGCTCCATATTTTAAGAGGCATCGGTTCTTCAACTTGTCCTAGAGGCACCCCCATTATAATATTAGTCCAAATATTTATGGATTCTCCATTCCCAAGAGCCCATGAGAGTTGGGATTGAATAAGTGGGGATGCAGCTTTGAAAAGTTTCCAGATTGGGGATCCTTTTGAATTAGGGAGAGGGGTATCTAGACTGTGAAGTCTGGGAGGACTTAGATATTTTGAGATGAGGGAAAGTTTCCACTAGTCCGTTGATCCTGTAACCAGTCACCAAGCTAATTTATCCCCCAAAGATTCATTCATGAGAGATGGGTTTATGATAGCTAAACCCCCTTTCTCAATAGGTTGACACATCATATTCCAGTTTATTAAGTGAAATTTATGTGTTTGTTTTTCCTCCCTCTCATAGAAAACTTCTTAGATTACTGGATATTTTTTCTAGAGATCCTTTTGGTGCCAAAAGGCGTGCACATTGGAAAATAGTTAGTGCAGAAAGAACATATTTTAGGAGGAAAATTTTACTTGTTGGGTTTAACCAACGGGCTCCCCAACTCTAGATGTGAGCTGCCATGTTTCTGAATATTTCCTACCAAGCCTTGGAAGTGGAGGATTTGACGAAAAAATGGCATTCTTGAATATTTAAAAAAGGATCAATTGATCACCATTCGGAACCCAAAGATTCTAGAGATGGTGGCTTGAATATCTCTTGTTATATTCCAGCCATATATTTTTCTCTTGTTGCTATTAATTTTACCTCCTAATGTTGTTAAGAAATCATCCAAAAAAAAAATGAATCTCCTCACAATCATTGCAAAGTCCGCCCCTAATAAAAGAGTGTCATATGTGAATTGGGAATGATTGATTTCCTTCAGTCCATGAGAAATTTGGATGCTTGGGAGATGCCCCATTTTGTATTCTGCATCTAATTTCCAACTGAGGGAATTGGCCATTAAGGTGTAAAAATATGGTGAGAGATGACAACCTTTCCTAAGACCTTTGTTTGATCTAAAAAAATGAGTGGGCCTGCCATTTATAATCAGTGTGATCCAAGGGGAACCTATGCAGGCTTAGATACATTCTATAAATGTTTTTGAGAAGCCAATTTTTTTAAGAATTGAGAACAAGAACAAATGTTTGGCTCGATCAAAGGCATTTTCCATGTCTAATTTTATCACCATGCCTTATCCTTGCTAATCCTACTTGAATGGATTGATTCTTGCACCATAATTATAATATATGTGATTTGATTGTTGAGATTTCTGTGGTAAGGAGTGTTTTCAGGTGAATTCGGAAAAACCACAGTAGTATCAATTGAATGTCGACGTTTCGGACCCATATCAAGATCCATCATCAGGAAAAGAAGCCTGGGTTTAATTGTGAGAAGAGATGGTTATAAATACTTAATTTTTGTGGGAAATTTTTTTTGTTGATTAGAATCTATTTGGTGAAAATTAAGATTAAGTTTATTTATTTCAGTTTGAATTTAGGGTTTACTAAAAGATTTCTTTAAAATTTTAAATTAAAATTCTTTATTAAGATATTTTAATTTAGAATGTGTTTTATTTAGAAAGAAAGTTAAGGTTTATTGATTAATAATTTAACCATTATTAAAGTGTTTTTAAGGTGTGGTTTTTTAGAACATAAAGTTTTTTTGTTTTCACTAGAATATTGTTAGAATTTTAATAGGTTTTTTTTTTAATTATTTATTAGTTTTGTTTTATTAAGAACCCTAAAATATTTAATGGTGTTTGTTTAGTGGTTCTATAAGTAAAGAGTGAATACTAAGTTATTTTAAAAGATGTAGTTGTATTAGGTGTAGGTTTTTTTTTAATTTTTATTTATTAGTTTTGTTTTATTAAGAACCCTAAAATATTTAATGGTGTTTGTTTAGTGGTTGAAAAAGTAATAAGTTATTTTAATATATGTAGTTGAATTAGTCTTTGATTAGTGTTATTAGGTTTAGAGTTTGTTAATCTTAGTTTTGTTGGTTTTATTTAAAAAAAAATTGTTAATAGGTGGAGTTACTTATCTGTTTTTTCTTATTTTTATGAATCAAGGGGAACCAGTTTTCATTTAAGTCTAGGCCATTATCTTTGTTTAGGTTTCTTGGGTGCTTATGGATTTCGATTGCTTCTCTAATACATCGTTTAAAGAGGTGTTCTTCTTTGGCCAGAATTTTGGTGTCATCTAGGCAGACGTGGTGTTTTGTTTTAAGGGAGTGTTCTACTAAGGCGAAGGTGCAAATGCATTCATTATTTATGTCAGTTCCATGTTCTTTGATCCTAATCTGGAAGGAGCATCCAATTTCACCGATGTAGCATTCTCCACAGGAGCATTCTATTTTGTAAATTTCATTGCCTTTGTGAGGGTCAAGTTTGTCTTTGATGGATCTCATATTTTGTTTGATGGCTTCATGTGTTTTGAAGGAGGTCTTGATCTCTTTCTTGCTAAGGATCTTTGCAATCTTGTCAGTCTTGATCTATATGTGATTTGTTTGTTCTCCGTTAAACCTCCCTCATTTTCTGAAACATTCTTGGGAAGGAGTGGTTTGATGCGATTGGTTGTAATTTTTATCGGGATTTTGTATGTTTTGTTGCAAAGGGAGATGGGCTTGAATCTAGAAAAGTTAGAGGGATTAGTTTCTTTGGGAATAAGGGCCAAGAATATTGAATTGGTGGCTCCACCCACTTTATTTTTCTTCAAGGTGTAACTAAGCATCCTCTTCAAATCAAATTTGATTATGTCCCAGAAGTGTTTAAAAAACAGAGCGGAGAAGCCATCAGGCCCCGAAGCTTTATCATATTCAAGACCCCAAAGAGAATGGGATATTTCTTCTTCATTGATTTCTTTTGTAAGGGAGTTATTTTCCTATTTTGTGATGGAATATGGTGTATGCTCTATCATATCATGCTCGTATATTTCTACTCCCTCAATAATATTTTGAGTGTATAAATGTTCAAAATGTTGAATTGTGGCCTCCTTTATTTTATCAAAATTTTCAAGCACCTGCCTTAATTCTGATTGGATTTTTGAAACAATAGTTTTTTGTTTTCTTTGTTGTGATTTTTTGTGAAAAAAGGTCTTTGAGTCTCCTGCCTAAAGCTAGAGACTACGATATTTCAACTGACAATGCTCTTCTTCTTTCTGTAAAGTTGAATGAATATTTTGAAATGCTTCTTTTTCCTTTTTAAGGGTGTCTTCTGAAACTTATTCACTTTCCATTTCTAGTTGAATTTATTCTAGTTATGATAAGCAGGTAGCTCTCTCCAAAGAGTGGGGGTGGTAAGAAATATTTTCCCATTCTTTCAAATCCTCTTTCACCAACCTCAGATTACTTTCCCAAATAAAATTTGGGGAGCCCGGAATAGGAGAAGACTAGGCCTTCTGAACAAGGGAGATAACTAAATCATATTCTAGCTAGAGGGGATTGAAACAAAATGGGATAGGACCAAATTTCTGGGGTGGGGAAAGGGATAGCGTTATTGGCTTATGATCAGAGAGGGAAAAGGGAAGAATGCATGAGGAGATGACAAAAGGAAGGAGAAGGAGGTCATTGTGGATAAGAAAATGGTTTAGGCGTGTGGAAATATGGCTAAGACCATATCGTTTATTTCTCCAGGTGAATTTACCTTTGATTGGATTTATATCATGAAGATCCCAATATGAGATGAGATCTTCCAACTTTTCTCACATGGAATTGTCGACACATATCCCACCTCTTTTTTTTTATTGATGAATATGGGTGTTCAGGTCACCCGCTACTATAACGATAGATATGTGATAGAAAACAAGGAATTTCAACATTCTATCTTCTCTTTATATATATATATACACACATATTGTTTTCCTAAGAACAATAAGAATCCAATGGTTTGCACAGAAAGATACCTCTAGTTCCTAATGTCGTGAATCCCATAGAGTCATAATTCCTCTAGATGCTCCTATTGAGC
Source organism: Picea sitchensis (assembly GCA_010110895.2). Classification (NCBI taxonomy): domain Eukaryota; kingdom Viridiplantae; phylum Streptophyta; class Pinopsida; order Pinales; family Pinaceae; genus Picea; species Picea sitchensis. Next base: position 16,759 of record SNQJ01S0074749.1, on the reverse strand, counting down.
TCTTAGTTATTCCTTCTCCATTTCACATAGATTTTTTTACAATTAAAAGTGTCATTGATTCCTCCAATTTTGTCTCCTTGAGGAGGATTACAGAAGGCTTCTCTAGTTTGATGAGGTCTCTAAGAGCATTGACCTTGTTTTCAAAGTCTATGCAATTCTAGGAGAGAAATTCCATTGCCTAGGGTTTGCAGGGACCCACCCACTAGGAGTGGGAATATCTGGACCCTTATCGCCTCCTTTTATAACCATATTACTCAAAGAGATTTGTATGGAATGTTACTTTCCTTGGTATTTTTCTTTGTCGGTTGTTTCTTCTCTGGTGTCTTTGTGTGATCTCCTCCCTGATGTTCTTGTTTTCTCTTATGTTATTTCTCCCTTCTCGACTTCCTGTCGTTTGGGAGGGACATGTTCCACAAGAATTGGTTGTTCTATTTCTTGTATAACTTCTTGGGTGGCTTCTTGAAAATTTTCATCTTTCTCAAAGTCTCCTTCCTCACCTTCTAAATTTTGGGAGGAAACTTCCATGGGAATCTTTCATGTTTTATTATGGTTTGGTCCCAAAGTTGTCTCATCTTCTTTCTCCATTAATGATTCTCCTAAAATAGCATATTGATTCTATGTTGATAGCAGGGCCTCAACCTTCTTTGTGGCTTCTTTCCTCCTTCCTCCATTAGTTGTAGATGCCCCTGCTATATTATTTTTTGCTACTATGGGGTTTCTGTTGGGATTTGATGAACCTGAGGCTTGCCCATTATTTTTTCTTGTGTTTTCTTTCTTTCAAACCTACTTCCATCCCGTATTTTGTTCTTCCCATACAACCTCCTTCTCTGGTTTCTTTTGTGGGAAGATCAGGGGAAAATGATCATATTCAAGAAAGGATTTACATTTGAAAGGAAGTCATTCATAATCCAACTTATGAAGGTGAGACAAGTCATTCAGGGAGATCTTGATGACTTTGGAGAGGCCTTTTTCTAGATCTACTTCAACACGGATTATTTCACAAGCAAACATTGATGGTTTTGTCTGAGACTTGTCAATATATTTCTCGAGAGATTCCCCAATACACTTCAGAACATCATCTCCCCAGCAATGAAAGGGGAGATTGGGGAGGAAAAACCACACAGGAACTGTTTTTGGGATGTCACATTTTGAGTCAAAATTGGGTGTCCACTAGTTCAAATAAATCCCTCTTGACCCAAAAAGTACGGCCCACTGTGAAAAATAATATTGCGATCTTGTTTAAGATTAAAGTAAAATATATAGAAACTCTTACCATAGAAAAAATGACTCATTCTTCCTTGAATCAAAGGTTGTCAGTTTCGTGCAATCTAGAGCTCGATCTGCCTAGGGGAAGGCCAGAGGCTATTGAACTTCACAATGAGACCCTTTGAGGCATATGACAGAGCTTTCCTACGAGAACCTACACGAGGAATAGTGATCTACAGGATTTGATCTAATTTCTTCACGAACCAGGAGTGAGTAGGTCAAGCAAAGGGATTTTCCATGGAACCCATGAGCTGCTTGAATGCTTTGGTTATATTCTTCAAATTTGGAGGGGGGTTCGGCGTCATCCCCGGCCATGATGAAAGGTTGTCCATAGAAAGAATAAGAAGGTGATCTAGGGTTTTCTCGGAAGAGAACCGCAAAGAAGAATATCATGTACTTTACTTTTGGTAATTGATAACTAGTCCAGTCCACACTATACTGCAAGATTGTAAACCAAGAGAGAAAATAGTTTCACACAACGAAATTTCCATCATAGTATTCAGAAAAGTAGGGCACATTATTTAACAAAAGGAAAGAATATAAGGACCACATATTCCAGAGAATTTTAAATGATCATTCAATTAAGACCCAAAAATATTTTGATAGACTCACATTTGAAATCTCATGCTCAAAATTAAAAGTTTGAGAAATCACCAATGTAATGTCCCAAATAGTTCTCTGGGAACCTCAAAAAATAATAGATGTCTTTTGAAAAATAATAATGTATGTAAAGATCATAAATATTAAATGGAATTCGTCCTTCACAGAGGACTGGGATAGGGATCCTGCGGACCATTAAATTAAAGAAAGACCAGGAAGACATAAAGGAGACAGTCAGGGGTTGACCTTTGGTTCTCAAAAAACATGAAACAAAAAAGGAAGAATGACTACTAACTGAGAGAGAAAGAGAGATTGAGAGCAAAACAAAGTGACTATTTGACTTACTGTGATGGAAGATCAGAACCATTATCTACTTGTTGATATGTCTTGTATAGGTTGTTGCTAGGATGGAGGTGGCATAACTACTTACCGTCTTCTTGTTGATGTGTTTCGGTTATTTTCACCAATTATTTTCTTAACCATTGTTCAATATACTCCTGCATAGGATAAATCGTTATCTCTTGTTTAGTCTTGGTTTCAAATATCTCATTTTCTAGATATTTAATATCAAGGCTCAATTGATGAAGTGTGTCTTCAATATTTTCATTTTGTTCACGTATCGGATTAACCACCTTTCCACTTTTTCTTCAGAATATTCAATTCAGTCACTAAATTATCTTTCCCAAGAAACCTTTAAGGCATTCAATTGTTCTTGTAATTTCTCTTTTGATAAGAGAATTGATTCCAAAATTAAGTGTGGGACCTCCAATTCCTTAGTCACAAGTCTTAAAAACAAATCACCTCTTTTAGTATTTATAACATCACATTCAAACAACATTTCCCGCAAGCACTTAATTCTCTTAAGCCAACAAGAATTAATTTGTTTCAATAAGCCTTGGAAGGAATACTTTGTTCTCTCCTATGTATATCACATAAAATTAAGACCTTTGCCAAAAATGTACCCACTACTTATTTATAAAAGCTTTCATCATTTTCCAAATCTTTTTGGAGGTATTATTTAACATGCAAGACCCTTGTTGAGAGAGTAGTTGAATTTGTTGCTAACTCCCAAATTTCAAGGATCAAATCTATCCTTCTCTAAATGTTATCTCCAATATATTTTCTTATAACCATTAATAAACTTGATGAACCTTTCAACCTGAAGCTTGTTGGGCTAAATATATGCATTATTGATTCCAACATTAAATTATCAATCGGGGATCATAAGCTTCGAGGTGTAGGCACAAGAAATGCAGGATTGGAGCCTAGTATAACCTAATCTAAGGTCGGCAAACACACTTCAAAATGAATGAAAGAAGAACTGGAAGTAAAATCAAAGTGCAGAAATAAAAGGAAATTTAAACTATGGAAAAACTAAATTAAAGAAAATTAGATAAAGGGAAAGTCGAACAAATAGGAAATTAAATCTGAATTTAAACTATGCAAATGAAATGTACTCTAAAAGATACACCCAAGAAAGCAAGAGGGGAAAGTGATGAAATTGAAATAAGAAAAAATGTGAAGCGAGAGAAAGATGAAGAGAAGATGTAAAGGCAATTTATTTTAAACTTTGTCCCCTTATCAGAATCACATGCACGTTTTCTTAACTCCGCACATATCATAATATATACATAATAATAAACATATAATAAGTGAAATTTATCACACTTACCACTATGCACACTTAACTAAATTAAACATATGTACATTGTATTACTTATAACAAAGTAAGTAAAAACAAATAATTGAATGGAACATCCACGGGACTCGAATAATTCATGCACAAAGAAATACATATAAGTTGAAATAAATCGCTCATAGGAACAACCACACACAGGAATATATATACACGCATATGGAATAAAACAACCACACAGTAAGAGATATATACACATGCATATTCATTCAAATACACACGTAGAATCTCTAAAACTTTTCCCAAACCTGTCTGTTATATTAAGCTTATATACAATAGTGCATGTAAAGAGATCTATTGGATCAAAGCCATGAGGATGTGACAGAAATAAAGAATATGATCTGAGTGTGAATGGAAGACTGTGAGAATGAAAGTTTACTTCTTTGATATGTAGAATGAAAAGGTTTTATTTTATTTTATGTTTGTGTGCAGGTGAAAATGAGCATGCAGCGCAGGAAAAGAAGGCAATCTGTGTGAAGTCCTGGAATGCATGAAGTGTTGGAATGGGACTATTTGCAAATATTAAAATAGTGTATTGTGAAAAGTAAAGAATGATGCAGAATCATGAAGAGCGAATGTAGAAAAGAATGAGATATTATGGGTGCATCAATCTCAGGGGAAATTTCTGAGTTCAACACAATGAATTAAAAAGCAATCTACAAGAAATTAATTGTGAATTTAAAAATAAATCTCTTTAATCACTAAACAAAAACATAAATTAAACTAATGAAGACAATGGAAAATCGTTATCGGATTGAGGGGCCCTTCTCAGTCTAAGTAACGCTGCCCAAATGAGATCAGAACCAAGAGCTTGCTAAAATCTTCAACAATCAAGTCTTCATTAAATAAACTCCATCCTCTGCTTACAAATGGATGCTCAGCTCTATTACAATAACCAGCTTAAACAATGACAATAAAATTCAATTTTTTTCATGCTCTTTGAGCTTATATTTATACAGCAGTTCCACTGAGAAGAGATAAAATCAAATCCCAAAACTCAAATTTCAAATTTCACAATTTTTGGAAAAAAAATCCCAAATTCTGGGTTTTTCACCAATCTAGGAAGATTCATGTTAAAACTCCAAACATAACTCTTAATCCATTTCAAATTTTGAAAAAATGATCGTGTCATACTCAATTTTCCCGAGGTGCAAGTTGGCAGTTTGAGATTTTTGTTAATTTTTGCAGAATCATTTCCCCTGAGCTGGAGGTCCACACATGTGAGCTGGGTGAATTCTGACCTATGTGTCAGCATGCCAACGTCGTTTTGGACAAAACCCATGTTCTTGATTTCCTTCTAGAAGTGCGCCAATATTACAAGTTATAATATCATGTATGGGAATAGCTATACTAGTGTGGAATGTTGAACCACAATAATGGTATGGGAATGTTGATCATGCAAATCACACTTTATCAACCGTCATTAGTAAAACATGATATAATCGTATTTTAATCACTAAAAATATGGAAAAAACTGTGTATTAACCACATCGCAAATGACAATGGATATTGGAGGTTTATGGTGCATTTGCACATACATTATTGGTGAAATGCGAGAAAAAGGTATAATGATGAATGTATTTATATGGCGAAAAATATGACAAAAATGGAGTCCAACAAAGCTTATTTCCGGAACATCCTTGAGATTGCACAATGGATGAATATTAGTAATGGGTTCGACAAACAAAGGGCTTGGAAGCAAAGATTTTTCTAATTATTTTACTTTTTCCTTTAAGATCAAATTATCCTTCTCTATCTTGTCGATGGAATACTTTAAGGCTTCACCAGTCGCTTCATGAAACTCCATGATTTTTTAGGGGTTTAACCCTTGAAAATAATTCTCTACTTTCCATTTTTCTTAAACCCTTTTATTTCTCAAATTTACTTTTTAAATTGACAACTTTTTTTAATCTTATTGTAGGTCATGTGGTGCAAAGTGACATATTCCTCCTCAAATACCTTTGGCTCTTGGGAATCCAATTCTTCAATTATATCCCTACTCTCGATCATCCTCTATTTGGTCCAGCTGAGATTCTCTATTATATTGTCAACCTCCATGTCTTTGGGACTTATTTCAACTTCAGGTGATTCTTGTCCCTCTTTATGGACTTCTCTTTTTCTTTTTAGAGATACATGAACAGTGTATGATTTTTCAAATGTCTTTTTGTTAGGGTCTTTATCTCCACCATCATCTAAATTTCCATTGGAAGACCTTCTCTATTATTGACTATTATTTCGGGGTTTTGTTTTTATTGAGGTACTCTTTTGTGTCACATTTGGTAAGCCTTGGTTCTTGCTTGTTGCTTCTCGGCCTTGTTTATTACAGTATTCATTGGTGTTGGCCAATGCCTCAATATCATCTAGGGTGGTTCCAAGAGATGCTTCGGGAGGATTTTGATTATCTCCCCCTCCTTTTTCTAGTTGCATAGACTTACTAAATGATTACCCGTATCCAATTGCAAACATGTGTGATGAAAAAAATTCCTTACGGTCAAAACCATGAATTGCCTAAACTTCTTTTAAATTGAACTAGTCAAATTGAGTAGTGTATTCATCCAAATGAGAAATGTTCTTTACAGACATTTCTCCAACTTTCCATGGCAATGGGATGAATTGTTTTTTTTTTCTTTTTTCTTTGAAGAAATGCACCCAATATGTGTATTGTTTGAATACTTCAACAAACAAAAGTCTATCATAAACATAAAATGGCAGCATAAAGGGTTTCCCCTGAAATCCATAAATTCTAATGAAACTGGAATCTTCCATGATTTCAAAAACTCCTTTCTCTGGTGGAAAGGATGCAGCTTCTAATGATAGCTTGGACGTGGCGAGACTGTGAATAATCTTCTTAAAAGAGGACATGAAGGAATTTTGCACTTCATATATATTGTATGGGGCCTTGTTCCTCCATAATAGTGGATACCATAATGAAATTGAATCCTTCTTGAAGTATACATTCTTTGCTCTGGGCAAGTCCTCAAAAATAAGGCAATAAACTATAACATAAATTAGATAGGAAGTCATGTAAAATTTCTTAGTCTTCCTAATTCTTCCTAAAATATATGATATGAATAATAATATTTGGAACATAAATATTTAGCAAGCAGTAATGGAACAATAAGATTTTATCTAGAATAATACCAGAATAACAACAGAAAGAGCACCTTTATTAGAGATAGCAATGTTCATTTGCCTCTTCGAGGGGGAAACCTCTAGCAAAGCAAAGCTCTATTACAATAATCTCCAAGAAAAAGTATCCAATACCTCCTACTCTTATTTATACTAATTCTACCTTCTAAGGAAACTTCTATATGAAGATATTTCTAGAAGCAGAAGATTCTATTGGTCTTCTTACATTGACTTATTCTCCTTTATTTTTTAGGTCTTATTAACTAATTTCATCCTTTATTGCATAGAAATCATATCATACTAATTAATGACCCACGAATAGGGGTTAGGATCAGATCCTAACATGCCCTCCCCCTTCAAAAACATCCTTTTACTCAAGGATGAAGGTGCGGAAATTATTGGAGTATGGTCGTTGGTTCCCAAGTCGCATCCTCTAGTGAGGTGTCCTTCCACTTGATCAGCACTTCCTTGATAGTTTTTCCACGCAACTGACATTCTCAGGAATTGAGGATGGATTTTGGTTGGAGCTAAAGGGAGCCTTCTTCATCTAATTCTGGAAGGATGGTTTGGACCCTTCAATTATTTCCGACCACTTTCTTTAGACAGGAAACATTGAAAACCGGATGGATTTTGGAAGTAGCTGGAGGAGCCAATTTGTAGGCTAGTAAACCAATACGCTTGATGATCTGGTAAGGCCCATAAAAATTGGGTGATAGCTTGTGATGTCCCTGGGCTTTGAGAGATGTTTGTTTGAAAGTTTGGAGCCTTAGAAACACCTGATCACCTTCCTGAAAAACCCTTTTTGAACGATGTTGGTTCGCATGTTGCTTCATGTGATTTTGGGCCATGTGGAGGTTATCCTTTAGAGCCTCTAGGGTGGATGTTCGACCTTGCAGCATTGTATCAATATATTGCAGCTTTGATGTTCCTGGAAGATATGTAGTGATCGTAAGTGGGTGTTGGCCATACACTGCTTCATATGGGGTCATTTTAGTGGTTGTATTATAGGAAGTATTGTACCACCATTCGGCCAAGGGGAGCCATTGCACCCACTGGTGTTGTTTGTCTGAAAAAAAACACCTCAAGTAGGTTTCCAAACATTTGTTGACTACTTCCATATGATCGTCTGACTGGGGGTGATAGGTTGTGCTCATGTTCAGTTGGGTGCCTTGCAATTTAAATAGCTCTTGAAAAAATGTGTTGGTGAAAGTTGGGTCACGATCAGATGCAATAGAGGTGGGTATGCCATGTAACTTGAAAATATGATGAAGGAAAACATGTGCTACTAGTGTTAGTGTGAAAGGGTGGGGTAAGGCACAAAAATGAACATACTTGTAGAGGTGATCAACTACCACCATGACAATGGACTTTTTCCCAGATTTAAGAAGGCCCACTATAAAGTCCATGGATATGCATGTCCACATATAAGATGGAATGGGTAGGGGTTATAGATCTCTTGGAGACTTGATATTTTCACCTTTATTACGTTGGCACACTTCACATTTGGTGACAAAATGAAGCATATCCTTCTTCATGCCTGCCCAGAAAAAAGAATGTTATGCATGAGCATAGGTCTTTTGGAATCCTGAATGACCCGCAATAGTTGATAAGTGAAACTCATTTAAGCACCATGGCTTGAGTGTTGATTATGGTGATAGAACGAAGAGATCCTTATATCTAAGAATATTTTCCTACCAAGTTTAGTCGATGGGAGAATTAGGGTCCTTCTGAAGGTGTTGAATTAACCGGGAAAGAGTCAGGTGATTTAGCCACTCTTGGCATACTTCTTCAATCCAATCAGGGACTAGTAAGGATAAGGAAAAGAGGGAACTGTCCTACTCAAGTTGTCTAGAAAATGTATCTGCTACTATATTTTATTTTCCCTTTTTATATATGATTTCATAATGACAACCCAATATTTTGGTCAGCCACTTGTTTTGTTCTGGGGAGGATAACCATTGCTCCAAAAAATACTTCAGACTATGGTGATCTATTTTTATCTGAAAGCGACACCCCAAAAGATATGGTCGCCATGTGTGCACCGTATGGAGAATGGTCATCATTTCTTTTTCATATGTAGATCTTCCCAGATTGCAGCCACTCAACACTTTGCTAGTAAATTCCACAGGTTGACCATCTTGTGTGAGAACTGCACCTAGACCAATGCCAGATGCATTTGATTCCACCACAAAGGTTTTGTTGAAGTTAGGAGTGGCTAGGATAGGAGAAGTACACATGGCACTCTTTAACTCAATGAAAGCTTGCTCAGCAGAAGGTGTCCAGTGAAATGCATTCTTCTTAAGAAGGTCGGTTAAGGTCTTAGCAATTTTTCCATAATGGTGGAAAATTTTACTGTAATATCCTGTGAGACTGAGAAAACCCCTTAAGATATTTAAAGCCATGGGTCATGGCCACTCCTGTATATCTTGTATCTTTTTGGGGTCCACTTGTACCCCTTCTCAACCCACAATGTGTCCCTATGTAATATCCATAGATCTGCAGATCTAGATATTAACCTCAATTGTTGACTATTTGTTATTGAAATTGATACTCTTTGGGATTATGGATGTGGTTAAGGGTTTCTGATAGAGTTTCAATAGTTCTGAGCTTCATGCAAATCTTGCATTTTTGTTTGTTTGAGTATAATGACATGTTTAGATATTTGGATTAAGCAGTCAATTACAAAAAATCACATGCATGTACAAAATTCACTCACAACTACATGTATGTAAATAATAATCAAATAGTTTCAGATAGATCAGCTAATGAATGTATCTATGCTAGAAATACAAATATATAAACTAGAAAAGTATCAGAAACTACATGTGATGATATATCACTGCCATGCAAGGCCTAAAATATTACATGCAAGCGGGTTAGATGACATGCATGTGGGAAAATGTTGCATGCATGAGGAATGACTGCATGCAAGGTGGATCTATTGGAATCCACCATCGACAACTGATGGAAACTGTCTCACTAGATATTCCTTTCTCCAAGATCAACTGGTTCGGATGGATCTGTTGATCTGCTAAGTCCCCAAGGTTGGCGACCTTCTTTCCCTTATTTTCACCCACAAGGTTACACTGTAACTATCGAAAAATGGTTGGATAAGTCACCATGGATGATTCCACTATCATAATTTGTTGTAATATGTCTCAATAGAGGCACCCAGCCTCCTCCTCTAATGGGTCTGAAGGATTATGGATCAATGTCTCCTTGGATAAGTAGATTTGATAAATTGTACTATTGTTTCTATCAGTAAACCCACTGCAATGCCCCACAACCTGAATATGACACCTTGGTGGCTAGGATGCTCAGAAACCTACTCTAGATGGTTTAATGGAAGCACCTTTCCATGATATCAACTGGGTTTGAAGGGATAATATTCACTAGGCTTCTTCAGGTGAAGCGACCTACTCTGTGATGGATTCCCTCCTCTGGAATCCACGATGAATCTATTGTTGAAATTGCTACTGAAACTTTGATGAAGAAATGGAAAACATATATGGATTTCCCAATTATCTAAGGTGTGTCTCTCAACACCGAATCCAATCAATCGGTGTCTTCCTCCTGGAATCCACAATCCTCCATTGATTCGCCTGAACCTATGTGTTTTCTCCTCTTAGATCAATGCTCAAATCATAATACGTCATAATGATCAATTAGGTCGCTTTTCTCCCTCATATACTCTCTCAAACCCTAATTCTTTGTTGAACTCTATATTTAGCCTCTTTCACTTAAGTGACCTCTATATTTGGCTTTTTCCCACTTTTCACTTAATATCACTTTCGAAATATAACATTCCCTAGTGAAATGACATCAAATGACCCTTTTCCCATGTTTCTTCCTGGATATAGTCTAAAAGGGGATGTTTAGAATACTAAGACTTCATCTATGGAGCTCCTACTCGAAAAGGGGCATTACAGTCCTCCCTTCCCAATATTGCTTGTCCTCAAGTAACATCAATCAGGGGTGTTGCAAAATCTACTCACTCTCCCAAGTATCATCCTCTACCAGAAGTCCCCTCCATTTGACCAAACACTCCTTGGTGACCCTACTCCTCAATCTCCTCTCTTTGAACTCCAATATATCCTCAGGAAATAACTCCAACTGCCCCTCCTCATCCAAAGGTTGAAGCTCCTCTGAAGTGCTGATGAATTTTCCCATTGCTTTCTTAACGTGGAACACATTGTGAATCTGGCTTCCCTCGGGTAGCTCTAGCTCATAGGCCACTTTTCCTACCCTGTGTATGACCATGTATGGTCCATAGAACCTGGGCTTGAGCTTATATGCCCTGCTCTTCTTCAAATATGACTACCTGTATGGTTGTAGCCTCATGAATACTATATCCCCAACCTCAAAGCTACGCTCTATCATGTGTCTTTCTGCATGCAAATTTTGTCGATTATGTTTCATATGTGGATTCTCCTTTAGTACATTGAGAATTTCCTGACTCTCTAATATCCAATCCTTGGCCTTGGGAGCTCTATTGTCTCCAAAAAATAAGTCAATCAAAGTGGGAGCACCATACCCACATAATTCTCTGAATGGGGTCATACCTATGGACATGTGGAAGGTAGTGATGTAATAGTTCCCTCCAAGATGTAACCACCTTAGCCACACTCTCTAATGTCCACTCACATAGTTCCTCAAATACCCCTCTACCCACTTGTTGACTTTCTTTGTCTGCCCATCCGTTTAGGGGTGGTAAATGATGTTGGGTGTCAATTCTTTCCCCACCAATCTGAATACCTCATGCCAAACTATGTTTATGAACCGATTGTCTATGTCACTGACTATACTCTATGGCAACCTACGAAGTTTGAAAATCGTTGTGAATAATAGCTCGGCCACCTGTACTGCATTGTATTCGGTAGGAATCATGACGAAATGCGCAAACTTGTTCAATCTGTTGACCACTACATAAATACATTCCTTACCCTAAGCCTTGGGAAGGCCTGTAATGAATTCCATGGATATACTTTCCCGTTTCTACTCTGGAATGGGAAGTGGCTGAAGTAACCCTACCGGAAGTGTTTACTCTGACTTGTTCTGCTAACAAGTCACACGCTCACTGATATGTCTCATCACATCCTGCTTGAGGCCCTTCCAAGAGAATCTCTCCCTGACCTGCCTATAAGTTTTGAAGAACCCTTGATGGCCTACTAATGGAGATTCGTGTATTGTTTCCAAAATATTCTTTTTGAGACCCGATCCGGGCACCAGGTAGACTCGATCTTTATAGAAGATGATGTCGTCTATGACTTTGTACCTGTCTGTTAAGCCCTAATATTGGATCATTACCCCTTGATTGGGGAATATTACATTAGTAATGTTATT
>SNQJ01S0074748.1:88294-116837 GCA_010110895.2 Picea sitchensis | reverse complement strand
ACTACCCACAACATTACCATTTAAAGTATATATGTAAAATAAGAACATTGTCAGAGTCACTGCATTCATTTGTAGACTTGACATTTTTTCTATTCATATAAATAAAGGATCAACATTGATGGCTATGGGCCCCAAGGCTACTAGATTAAATAATCTATTCGACACAACAATATAATCTCTTCTTGTTTGGTTAGGTTAGCCATATTTGTTCACATTCTAACTTTGAGAAACTAACTAGATGACACGTGACACATTGTGTTTTAAAAAAAAACGTTAATGAAAAAGTATGCTTACAACAATAAATGTTGATTTTGCACTCATAATTATATCAATGATTGTTATCAGACTAATCGGTAGGTGCAGACACTAACAGATCTCCCTAGATCCACCTGGATCTAGAACAAAACAGGACAAAACATGACGCTTTCCTTAAGTTTTAGATATTGAATTTACTAACTAAAGAGGGATAGGTGACATACTGTTTAAATGTCACTTCCTCTCGCTATCACCATCCTAGCTCCGTTCCAACACTCATACAATGATGATCCTGCAAAAGAACACAACCAACCAAAGTGATAGTAATAACATAAACTCAATATAAACCTATGTATGTGGTCAAGGAATCATACAATAAAACACAACAAGCTTTATAGGAAAGAATCATATTCTTGTATCATATTAAACATGGAGAGATTACAACCATGGCCTTGATGTCATTAAAAGAGGTCCTTCCAAGGCGTCAGCTAGACACTGCACTTCACTCCAGAATTCTGAGAGCATAAGATCTGATAATATTCACAATCTATCTTGACAAAGGGAGAAAACTCAAAACCACTCCAACCAAACTAATAATCCCAAGCCAAATCCAACATAGCCCAATCCAAGCTCCAGCTCCAAAGCCAACTTTCTCCATGAGGCTCCTCTCCTTTTATAAGATGAAGGGAATAAGGTGAGGAGGTTAGGACGATCCCCCCAAATCATGGCCGAGTAAGATCAAACCGACCAGGATGCCACCTCACACCCATTAGGAGTTTCTCCTTCACAGAAGATTCGGCTTGTATTTTCCATGTGTGGGAATTCTGGCACACTACCTATAGAACAACACACTGGAAATATGCTCACTTAACCAGCTATGGTGCAACTTGCGAGAATCGGGCATTCTCGCATACTTATAACAACACCGCAAACTTTCTTTTTATGGGGTTTTACAAGGAAAATGCCAGCTTCTTTTCTATAGGAAAAGTTCTTCTCCATACTCTTCGGGGACTCAAGCCCATGCGACCCTTTGGAGGCAGCATATGGGTTTTACATCATTACTTGGTCATAGGGATGATTAAAAGATAATGTGTAACGGAGAGCCCCCAAGTATGAAGTTAGAGCAAAGTGATAGATAAAATACTTTGTCAAGTGTGTATAGGGAACAAGGGAGCGATGGGTAGAAAACGCTGTAACAAACAAGAAATCTGATACAATAATATATCATCACTAGGGTAGGAATTCCATTACTCAGAATACAAATGACTCAGGACATAAATGCTAACATGCAAATATCCATGTTAAGGAAGACAGGTCATGGCCACCAGCTCTTGTGGATCCATCTTGATGACTCAAATCACGAGAATAAAGCCACCAAAGAATACATTGTGGATCTGTGTTAAAGACTCCAGAATTTAGGCAGCAGCCACCATACAGCACAATGTGGATTTACATGTAACAATACGAATATACTCCAATACAACTGGATCTATCGAGGAAAATATCGAGGTCTTTCATCTTCACCACTCTATGATACTGAATCTAACCATGTAGACCATGTGCTAAGAATCCGAACATGGTAGCTCCATGATTACCTATCATTGAGTGTATCACCGGATTAACAATGAAATCACCATTAATGTCAATGACTCCAAGGTACACTAGTACAATCAGCGAATGTGAATCAATGAGTTGAGGTCAAACGCAGAATTTATGTCGGGGGTCAATAATGAAACCATTGTGAGAAACAGAAGCACGCCATTGGGGCATACAGGTTTCAGGGTACTAGTGGTTTCTAAGTCTAATTCTGGATAATGAGTTGAAGTAAACAGAAAAAGAAGACTAAATCCACGGGAGAACCAATGTATCCCATCAATGACATGAAAAAAGTAACAAGATTTGATCTATAATAGGTAACAAGTGATTGGTACGACTTAGGGATGGTTGACGTAATAGAAGGCTCAAGGACTGTAGAAATGGTTGACGCGATAGAAGGCTTTCCAGGTTGAAGTTTTCTTTGAACATATTGATGAAACAAAAACTATCTTGGAAACATTGACTCAACAATAGGGATCAGAGACCAATTTGTAATCTTTATAGGAGTATGATCCCGAGGTGGTAGTTTTAACCTAGACACAAGACAGGTAGAAAGGGTGTCATGTTCAAAGTGACTCTTCCACAAAATACAGTTTATATATATATTTCTTTCCCAATTTCCCCACCATTTTTGGCGAGTAAATCTTTATTGTTACGCAACGGGGATAACATATACCTTAAATGTAAGCTCATCCCAACCAGGATGAGTCCCTATGAGTATGTTTAACTAACCCTAGAAGAGTGGTTTGGTCCCATATGGAGCCTTTCAATGTTGTTTATGAGTCTCAAGAAAGAAAACTGGGGGGTTTTCATGTTTAGAGAATATGAAAAACAGCAAAGAGAACTCTCCCGGTTCCTTTTTCATAAAGTAGTCTGATGAGACTGAAAAAAGGGATAAACTATCGCTCAATAGATGTTTCTTCAAATACTATGAGCAGAAAAGAACAATATAAGCTCAACAATCTTTTCATGTTTAGAAGTCTAAAAAGAGCTTAAAGAACACTCCAAGGGGTTCCTTTTAATATAACTATGAGTCCAAAAGTGATAAAGTATACTTGGTTACATTCTCATTGATTACGAGCGAAAAACAAAGGCCCGGGCACCATTGCTTATTCTCGTATTCACGAGGAATGAGAAGAACCAAGACAAGCTTGGGATTGTTTTCATTTTCATGCAATCTTTAAAAACAAAACATGCTTGGTTTGGTTTCATTTTGGCTGAAGCTTAGACTAGGAAATTATGCTTGAGGGTAGAAGTGGTTTCATTTTTACACAGAAGCTTGAACCATAGAAACTATGCTTGTGACTGTGCATAACATACATGGAAGGTTGGTGCCAGCCCCTGGCTTAATGGCTGGCTCTGCTTCAAAATGAGTCTGGGGGTGGAAGTATTGCCCCTGACTTCATTTCATCCAGCGATAAAGTGAGGAGAAATGAAGCTTCAAATACTAGACAAAGGACTTGACTCGAATAGAGAGGGGGAAAACTATTTCGTTTTTTTAACGAGCGACGGAAACAAGAACTATGATTGTAACCTCTGTTTCATTTTTTACTTGGTTTATACAAAGATGAAAAAACTGTCTCGTGAAGTGGTTTCATTTTTGAGCCGGAAATTAGAAACTGTATCAAGGGCCTGCGTTTCGTTTTTAGCGAGGGTTGCCTTAGAGATACAAAACTATTCTTGGAGTGTTCTTGATCATGGATTCCAGGGACAATTCTGGGAAGGAACCATGTCGAGAAAAAAATAGATCATGGTAGCCTTCCAAGAGAACTTCATTTGACAAAGAAACACACTTGGGAGGATTGCACCATGTTCCCGAAATTCATGACGAGGAATTGGGCTCTAACAACCCTCGAAGAGATCACCCTGCGATAACTCTTTGGATCTAAGTCATCGAGAAGTTAGTATTAGGCGACAACATACATAATTGACCTGTGTCGAGGGTGAGGATTTATGCATATAAGAACCATTCAAGGAGGCAATCGAGGTAGGGTCAATGAATGAAAAGTTGATCAATAGTCACAACCGTCCATGCATTGAGGAAGGATATCACATGAAAAAGAGTAGACAATATAGCTTTCATGGCATAGACATAATCTTACCCAAGGAGTAAAGAAAAATAAAAGAGGTCTTGGACTACCATGCGTCAATAAAGGCGGTTTCCCTGCCAAAGTTACGGGAAACTGGGGAGGGTCCCTAAAGGTTGGCTTGGTTCTTCAATTAAAGATAACATAATGCCTCGTAACCGGTGCAAGTGGAGGACAACAAAAATCTTGCCAAGCAAAAGTGGACAAAATACTAGCAGACGAACCTTCATCTACTCGGTTTGAGCGCGTCTCGACCAAAACACATCTTTGTAATCTAGAAAGGAATGTGAGAGGGGCGAGGTCAGTTACCCCAATCAAAATGGATGGCTCATTGCGGAGGTTCATGGGAGGAGGAATAGCCCAGGTAGTAGGTAGATTACGTATCCAGTAGAGAGAAAAACATGTCGTGATGTGGGTTTACTCTCTAAGCGGGGAGAGTAGGATCAACCCGATGGAGAGATCAGGTGACCACTTGAGTTTCATTCTCTAAGGGGAAGTGGTATTGAATAGGGATGTGCTCGGATCAATCACTTTGTCAGCTAGTTCAACTAAGGGCGTGGCGGGATGTGACATGATCAACAAAGCTGGCCCGGCGAGAGACGATTGATCATTTCATCAACTGAGTGGGTTTAGAAATCTTACAATAGTGGTTGGAAGTTGAGGCTGTGAAGCGATCATGTCTTCCAGTAATTTGAGGCTTTGTTCCTCTGAGGAAAGGCGGTTAGATAGCAGCTCCCTTTGCATAACATACCACGGGGGCTTGACTCTGCACTGCTTTCCCAATGGTATCAAGACTAGTTGATGGGGGGTCGTCAACATGTTGTTGGAGGATGACGACATGGGCTGGAAAGGATATGTAGACCATTCTTCTATAACCTTAAGTGAACCGAGGTAATCCCCTTAATAAGATGCTTCTGCCACAATCTATGAAGTACCCAGGCTTCTGAGTTGTTTGGGTCTTGGCATGTCGGCAAGCGTTGTGGCTGGTTGTTTCCAACATATTTTACAGCGGTGGTTGGAAGTTGGATTACTTGTTTATTTTTTCTTCTTATTTTTCTTTTTGTTTCTTCTTCTTCTTATCCACCAAGTTACCATCTTGATATCTTTCTTTCGGTGGGAATAATGTGGGAATGGAAGGGAGACCTTGCAATGGAGAGGCCAAAGATACGCCTTCGATTGAAGGGTGGAGAGGATCCAGTATGAGGGTTGATGCTCTTGGAGGTGCTGCTGCGTGAAGCGGCATTTGCATTGGGATTGCACGGTGAGCTTGTATACCGGTGAAATCCCGATCATGAGGGCACAGGAAGGCTCAGAGTAGCAATATGAGGAGGACCAATGTTTACATGAAGAGAAAATAAAGGTTCCCGGGAGGCGGGGAGGACCAGCTTCATTTGGTCATTTGGAGTGACACTGGTAAATATCGATCTGAAATTCATAAGGAAGGAAAAACAAGCGGCCTGCAGCTAAAGAAATATAGTAAGAAGCAAGCAAACAAAGCGGAGTCTCACAATGAGGCAACTGGTTGGTGATGATCAGCGTAGGACTGTGGGTTTGGGATGAAGCGAGGGTGAACTGCGTTATTTGACACGTTTAATGGACTTGCATTGGTTGAAACCACACACACATAATCATGGTATACCCTCGAGGGGCAGTGAGTTTGGCCAATGTCGATTCAGTCTTTGTGACTTTCCCCTCCGCAGTCACCTTGTGTAGAGACCCTAAAGAGATAGGCCACTAAGGTTACCACAAACACCAACAATGCAGAAATAGTAGATGAGTGATCCACACACACGGGGTAGAATTATCTTGTGCAAAATCAACTTGAGAGGCTTCCACTCATCATTGTGGGGTATACTGCGATCAAAGTATTTATTAATACATGCAATCTCTACACCAAGACCAACAAGCGGGGTGAGTAACTCTGCTAGCCTCAATGCAACCTCATGATTGAACCTTATGTTAGAAGGACTTCCAGGGCCGAATGAAGTAAGTGGATTTAGTACTCCTAACTCAATATTTATTCTATGTTTATTTTTAACTTTGGAAAGTTATCTTTCACACCTATTCCAAATCCATAACGCTAATATATTGTAGGTTTGGTACGGAAAGTATAAAAATGTCTAATCAATTTTAGTTTAGCACTTGAGTTTTTAAGGCTGTTTTTACTCAAGAAGGAAGATGGCGTGGAAAATATGGTGTTTTGTGGGCACTTGAAAATTATGCAAAGATATGAAGATACAGGTCTTTCATTTCGATGAAAGCTATGCTACGAAGAAGGAGAAAACATTTATCATTCCCATCTGCGATGTCCTAAATATATTAAACTCCACCAATATCAAGATTCTCAAGAAGTAAGAAAAAGGAGTCTTTGGACACCAATGCATACACGGTCGCTGGCCCCACCCGACCATGAGGGAGATTTTTCATGTTTAAGATAAAAAATGCTGAGAATCCATTGTTTTGCTGCTAAAATGCAAGGATTTTAAATCTAATATAAAGCAGAAATTAAAATCTTTTTTGTTTCTGAAAATTTCACTAAAAGGAATAATGAACTATCTTAAAACAAAAGAAACCCAAACTAAAAGTTTTCTTTTTAAAAGAAAACTCATTAGGAAAGATATCATAACAGCAAGCATTCTAAAAGAAAACACAGCACAGCAATTTAAAGGCTCCAAAGCAAAGAGACTAATACTTCAAAACCAAACCAAAGAAAAAGTGGCTAAAAGCAGCTCAAAAGATGTCAAGAAGACTACAAACATATCAATATAGGCTCCAAAAACTCAATCCAGCTGATCAAAGAAAAGTTGGGTCATCAAAAGATGAAAAGACTCAATCCAAAAAAGTTTACAAACGAGTTTGCAACCTAGCAATAGAAGTGCAGTCAAGGTGGTATTCTCGTAGGCTAGACAATGTTAGGGTGTGAGAAGTTTGCACTGAATTGAACAGTAGGATGCAAACATCAATGATTCTCCTGAGGCCACAAAGGGTACAATCTGAGATATGCATGGATAAAAGAAAATTTTGAAAAAGGAAGGGAATATAAGTGAACTTCTAGATCTAGAGAGTATGGATGGATGTCCCACAGAGACTTAAACCAAAAAACAAGCAATCAAGGAAGGGAAACTAGACTAACTAGAATAATCATTTCCCCGGTTGAGTTGCCAATTTTGTTATCGACCTAATCGGTAGGTGGAACACTAACTGATCTCCCTAGATCCACACGGATCTAGAACAAAACAAAACAAGACATAGCTTTCCTTTTAGATGAATTTACTAACTAAAGAGGGATGGGTGACATCTCGTTTAAACATAAACTTCCCTCTGCGCTAATAAACCATCCTGGCTGGTTCAACACTCGTACGTAGTGATCCTACAAAGCCTTAGCCAACCAAAGTGATGATAATAGCGTAAGTAGATATAAACCTATGTATGTGATCAGGGAATCATACAATAAAAACATAACAAGCTTTATAAGAAATAATCATATTACTATATCATATAAAATGTACAAGAGAGATTACAACCATTGCCAAGTTGATGTTGTAAGGTCCCTTCCAAAAAATTAACTACTTCCCTCACACGTCTGCTCCATAGATTCTAAGATCAACAATCTATATTGACAAAGCAAAACTCAAAGCCACTCTAACCAAGTTTATAATTCCAAGCCAAATCCAAGCTCCAAGCTCCCAAAATATCCAAAGCTAACCTTCTCCATAAGAGATCCTCTCCTTTTATAAGATGAAGAGGGATGGGTGAGGAGTTAGGATGATCCCACCGTCATGAAGTTGGTGTGTCAAGAGCCGTTGGGATGCTCATAGTGGGTTCTCCTTCTAGAAGATTAGAAACTTGTTTTTAGCAGTGTAGGCATTCTCACACTTGCCTATGAAACACATGAACATCTGCATGGCCAGTATGGTGCAACACAAGAATCAATTTCTCATGCCTATATGTAACTGCTAACTTCCTTTTTATAGGGTTTTACAAAGGAAAACACAACTTCTTTACTCGGGGAAGGTTATTCTCCTTACTCTCCTTTTGAACTCAGGGCCAGCAGAGCCTCTGAAGGAAAAATAGGTTTACATCATTACTTGATAATAGGGATGGCCAGAAAATAATGTATGTGATTAACTCAAACCCTTTGAGACTTTCCCTATGTTTTCATTTTTGTTTCACATTTGTTTTTAAGATTTACTACATTAAACATAATATATTAAATGTTGGTGATATTCAATATAACCCCAAAATTTACAAATCATTTTCAATCAATTCATGTCATCTCAAGTGTGTGGAGGTTCTTAAACAATCTAAAATGCATGGAAATATCTCTTGGTACATGTATATTCCACAAACACAACCTTGTTAAAATAGAATGAGATTGAACCATGAGAATATGTCTTAACAAAAGGAACCTAAAGACTAATCTAAGTTGTACATTTCTTAAATGATAATATTTTTTGATAACTTGATTAGGGATATGTTGATGTAGGTAGATCAAGTTTCATATTTTCCCTACAAACCATGTTATCAAGATTCCACATGCTAACCATGAGATTATATCTTAACAAAAGGAACCTAAAGACTAATCTAAGTTGTACATTTCTTAAATGATAATATTTTTCGATAACTTGATCATGAATACATGGATGTAGGTAAATCAAGTTTCATATTTTCCCTACAAACCATGTTATCCAGATTCCACATGCTAGAATATGATTTCTTTAAAATGATGTAGGTTTGTTTCTTTTTAGCGTTAGGATTAGTCTAAGTTGCTTGGATTCTATCTTCCAAAAAAGAGTTAAGTGTATTACATTAGATTTAATTGGAGAATAATCATCTAATGATCACACTTGTATTAGATGAATTTTAGTTGGAGGGGAATTTAATTTTAATTCAGAGTCAAGGTATTAGAGCATAGTTACTTAATATTTACAAGTAACATGCACATGTCTAAGAGAAAGTGCCTTAGAAAATGAACATTAAACTTTGCTAAGTCTATCTCAGATCAAATGTGGGGAGGAGTGTGTGATTGATAGGATTCAAACGAGTCTTCTGATGCAGAGGCTAGATGGGAACTAAAGCACCCTCTATGTCTGCGTGAAGAGCCTTCACGAGCATGATGAGAGAGGCTTCCATAAGCCATTGGAGCCGGTGTGAAAAGAAAATGATCTAGGTGGATATCAGTGGCCACCCACCTATTCCAACTAGATCAAAATAGTTTTATGGAAATTTACTATTTTTAGCAGTTTTTCGGGTTCTAAACTTCCAGGGCCATTTTGAGGGCCTAAACAATTATTTTTAACAATCAGACACCTCAATGATAGATGAGAACTCTATTTGATCCCCCAAAATTAAGCTTCTCATCGATACCTTTTCAACGAGATATCGTATGCCTCAAACGAAGATCGTATGCCAAAGTTATGCCCCTAAGAAGTTGATACACCAAACTACCCAAAACGGGGCCCACAAAATTGTTGGCTTTTCATCTTCTGGGGTTAGGGTTTTGGAATTTATTTATGTTAAAAAGGCCTTTGGAGCCTCATTGTAACAATCATCATCTTCTTGCAAATGGGTGTAGCCATCACATCACTTCTCAGAGATAAGCTGCCACCATTCTAGCGAGTCTTTCACTCTGTATTTCTATAGTTTTGTACATTTCGCTCATTAAGAGAAATGGTGTTTTCTGTATCTCTGTGTTTATGATTATATTTATAATATACATCTATGTTATATTATTGAACTTATGATATATCTCTGTACGTTTCTTTATTATATCTCCACTCTCATTTTGTGCTGAAAATTATCCAGATCAATGGTATCAGAGTAGGCTACTCTTGATCATTTTTTCAGTGCATGTCCCCGACGAGGTCTGAGTATAGAAAGTTGGGTCCCCATATTGTCTCTCTTAAGGATAATTTCTCTCGCAATCCCAAGAAACCCTCCATGGTGGAAGAAAATGAAAACGACGGAGCATAATATTCTATTAATCTGTTGCTTGAGCAAGCTCTCATGTGACAGAGGGACAAAATGATGGAGAATTTTTCTCACATCCTTCAACACCTATCGATAATAGAAGGAAAGTATTCATCAACTGGCCAGTTTGGAGGCACCTCTCCTTCCAACGTACAAGTTAATTTTTATATTCCCATATTTGAAGGTCAGATAGATGCAGATACCCTAGAAAAATGGTTAAATATGATAGAAGGTTATTTCTCTGTTCACAATTTTTTTGACAGGGAAAATATCACCTTCACACTCTTTAAGGTTCTCCCCCATGTCAAACATTGGTGGGAAACTTACTGGGAGAAAAGTTCGACAGAGGATTCTAGAATATATTGGGTTGAGCCCACTTGGGATTTTTTTGGATGTGGTCAAATAATAATATTACCTTTTTGGTAACTATGATGACCAATACATGAGATGGGACACACTATGGAAAGAGAGGGGACAAACAGTGCCAGATTTCACACATAATTTCCATACCTTGCACAGCAACTTGGGTATCAAAGACTCTGAGCGACATGAGTTATGAAAAACTATGGGGCTCTACATAGGTACATCCAAGCCAAAATGGATTTTCTGGACATTTGCAACAACCAAAGTATGATATAGATGACCCTAACAAAGAGCCTCCCAAAATCCAGTCCAAGCCACAAGAAAAGAAGGGTAATGGAAAAACGAAGAACGACATTGGAAAGTGGTGCGATTTCCACAAAATCCCCTGGCACAACACTGATGAATTTTGCTCAAAAAAAAAATTGGTGGTCAAGATCAAAGGAAAGGAGTCGAAACCTGATTCATAATATGATTTAGAAAATAATGGCAGAAGATCGATCATCGATGCAGACCCCACTACTATTGTCATGACCACAACAATTCAACCAAAATAACCAGAAGATCCTGAAGAGGGGGAGTGCCTCTTCCATTCATAAATGTGGGTGAAGGGGACCCCGTTGCATTTCCTTGTTGATAGTGGAATCCAGAATAACCTCATCTTAGCAGAGGTTGTCAAACAATTGGGATTGTCGACAACAACACACCCGCATCCATACAACATTGGGTGGCTTCGCCAGGGACGATATCTCCGTGTTAGCCAACACTGTCTATTGTCATACAACATCCAACCCTTCAAGGATGAGGTATTATGTGATGTTATTTTGGGCTATCCATATATGTGGAAGTGCCATGATATTTATGAGTCTTGACCCTGTAGTGTCATTATTACTCTGGGGGGTCATATCTACAGGATAACAGAGGTAGTTCCAACTATTGTCCCACCTAAACAATACCGCAAGGTAGTATCTCACACTACAAAATTCATCTTCTTCACAATATGTTCAAAAGGTGAATAGAAGGACACTACCACCACTGCAGCCTCAGTCCAAGCACCTTCTATCCAATAGAAGAAGGTCGATAAGATTGAAGAAAAGAACAAAGATTCCTTCTACACATAGTCATTGTAGAAATTGCAATACAAATTATGTATTTCTTGGATTCTCTTGATCTAACAATTATATGCCACTGTTAAATACATAATCGCTTATACTAATATTATTGTGGAATTTAAAACACGATCGCTAATTGCAATATCAAGAAGAAAGATCAATCACACATAACACAAATGTTTTACCAGGAAAGCATAAAGCTAAAATCCCCACTATCATATATTATGTATATATCATGTATCATGAGACAATCTCATACAAAACTCTAATCCAAGAGCTCTCAGTACAATATAATCGTCTCACACTGTCATACAAAAATAAGAAAACACATGTGTCAATTATCTGCCTCCAGACAACCTTCCTCCTCTACGCAATCCCTGCAATGGAAAACCTGCAAATGATTCAAATTCCTCTTGCCTAGGCTATGCATTTCTCATGGGAACATCCACTGTGTGTGTGATTGCATGAGTGCACTTCACTCAAATCACAACTGATAGCGAAACTGTCCCTTTCACTTGTTATCTCAACTGGGTCTCCACTGGATTTGGCATGCATGTAGTTAACAGTGGCAAATCTTTAGTTTCATGTGATATCACTGATTGTGAATTAATTAATAATGAATTCACTGAACTCTCACTAGTGTAAGTTCAGTTACAACTAGTACAAGTGAGCTTAACTCACTTAACTGAGTTAAACTACTTTACAACTCACATAACTACACTTATAACTCTGTCAGAACTTCAAGTCACTTAGTTACAACTAATTCGACTTGCATGTCCCACCAGTCAACCTTTGAAATCGAATTTCCTATAGCTATCTGATTTGCCTTTTCAGTTAACTATTTCGAGTAATTATGAGATAATAGATTAATATTTATTGTCCTGTTTATTTAAGGGAGAAATAAATTAGACACACATTTCTTGTTGACTTTTCAACACTCCCTCTCAACAAGAAAGGGATTATCCTTCACCCCAATCCTGTCTCTATGGTATTCAAATTTTCTCTTGGTGAGCACCTTCATCAGAATGTCTGCATCCTGATCATCTGTAGGAATGTTCTAAAGCAACATGATCTTCCACTACACACAATATCTGATATGATAATACCGAATATCTATATTCTTAGATCTATCATGAAACACATGATTAATCGAGAGTTTAATGCAACTCTGATTATCATAATGAATCATTGTAGGATCTAAATGAGAACCAAACAAACCAAACAATATCTTTCTCATCCAAATAGCCTCATATGCAGCTTGAATCGCTGCCATGTATTCCTCTTCTGCTGAACTGAGTGCCACGGATCTCTGCTTCCTGTTGTACCAAGAAACAACTGTAGATACGATACTAAAGATCCCCCCCTAATGTGCTCTTTCTTTCCATTGGGCTGCCCACCCAATCTGCATCCATGAAGCCATGCAACTTCACCTCATCCATTTTTCTATACCATAAGCCATACTCATATGTTCCCCTTACGTATCTCAAGACATGCTTACCCTCCTTCCAAAATATCTTAGTAGGATTAACCATCACTTGACTTAGTTTGTTAACCACATAGAAAATTTCTAGTCTCATGTTCACTAGATACATTAGTGAACCCACTAACTGTTGATAGACAGAAGCATCCACTACCTCTCCAAAAGTAGCATCCTCTTTCCTCCAATTTCCTGGAAGAGGAGTATCCATGGGTTTGCATATCTCCATGTGAAACTAACCCAATATCTCCCTTGCATACTTTCCTTGAGACAATAAAAGTTCACCATCTCGTTGCCATATTTCCAATCTAAGGAAATAATGAAGGAGACCCATATCCTTCATCTTGAACTCCTTTGCAAGGTCCTCCTTGCATAAGTGTATCAACTTCTCATCACCAGTCAGTATTAAATCACAAAAATAAATAACAATGATTAAAATATTACACTCCACCACAATTTGGTATAGGTTTGCATCCGCTTCACTTTTGGTGAATCCCAGTTCGGTGAAATAGCTGTCTATCCGAGTGTACCAAGCATGGGGTGCTTGCTTCAACCCATACAACGCTCTCTTGAGTCTGCACACATGAAAATCCCTGTCAAAGGTCTCAAAACATTATGGATGCTCAATGTACACTTCTTCCTCAATGATCCCATTGAGAAACACAATTTTTACATCCATATGATGAATGCGCCAGCCCATCTACGTTGAGAGAGAAAGGATGGTTCTTATGGAAGAATAAAGTGCGACAGGTGCAAAGTTTTCTTCATAATCTATCCCCTCGATCTGTGGGAAGTCCCAGGACACAAACCTGGACTTGTATTTCTCAACACTCCCATCAACAACTTTATTTACCTTGTAGATCCATCTCGAACTTACCACTGATTTGTCGACCGGTCTTGGGACAATTTCCCATGCACTATTTTTAACAATGGAGTCATACTCCTCCACCATTGCATCTACCCATGTGGGATCCTGCACTGCATCCTAAAAGGAAGATGGCTCAGTCACAATACATTTTCTCATGAGAGCCATGTATCCAGTAAATTGATCAGGAGATTGTCTCTGTCTGCACTATGAAGTAGGGGCTCCTACATTCTGTGCAACATCCAGTCTCAATCTATCATCTTCTGTGGTGCACTTTCTTCCATTTATGCTGGATGGATCTGCATGAGTGGATTCCTCCACTCCATGAACCTCCTCATGTGGTTGATCCACATCTTGAGACTAATCTTTGGGAACCAAAAGTTTCTCCTTTGCATGCAAGTCTAGCTCCCTCTCAAGCAACAACCGCATGGCTTTCCCTTCATCGAATTTTATATCCCATTGCATAACAGTCATCTTACTATTAGGAAAATACAAACAATAATTATGGGGTGTTTCTGTGTACCCCACAAATATCCCAACTTCAGCAGTTGGTTCCATCTTCTTCCTGGCATCCTTGGTCACATGCACATAAACAGATGAGCCAAAAATATTAAAATGAGAAACATCAGGTTTCTTACCAGTGAAAGCTTCTTCAGGTGTACTCATGTCAAGTACTCTATGAGGACAACGGTTTTTCACATAAACCACAGTGTTGCATGCTTTCACCCAGAAATGAATTGGTAGTCTCTAATCATGCAACATCGCTCGGGGTGTACCCATGATCGTTCTGTTCTTCCTCTCCATGACCCCATTTTGTTGTGGGTTATGAGGTGCTATGAGTTCTCTTCGAATTTGTTGTTTGCTGCAGAAGTATTTTAATTTGTTAGAGATGTATTCTCCACCATTATTGCTCCTCAGATCCTTCACTTGCTTCCCCGACTCTTTCTCCACCAATTATTTAAACTCACATAACTTTGAGAATGTTTGATCCTTCTTCTACATGAAGAAGATCCAGTATTTATGAGAAAAGTCATCAACAAAAATAACATAATAATTATGTTTTATTGTTGAAGAAACTGAGAATGGTCCACACACGTCTGTATGAACTCTCTCTAGTATCACCAAGGCACAGTTATCCTTTTCATGAAAGGTGGACTTTACATACTTCCCCATGGTGCAACCCTTGCACTGATCTAATTGAGAAAGTGTTCCCATTGTAAGTCCAGTAGATATTTGTTGCATGATCTTCAAGGCTCCATGATGAAGATGGCCCAATCACCTGTGCCATAATTCACCCTCATCCCGGCTCACCACTTTTTCTACGTTGCTCATCATGGTAGCGCAACCATCTACCTCCAGGTTGTAGAGATTCTTAAATTGAATCCTTATCTTCTTGACTTGATCCGTTGTTTTATGTTACAGGAAATCTTTTCCATCGCTGAAAACAACATCATAGCCTTTGTCCTCCAACATTGCGACTGAGACCGAGTTTTTCTTCAGACCTAGAACATGCATAACATTTTTCAATTGAAATGGTTTACCTAAATCCCTCTCAAAAGTTATGGTAGCAATTCCAGTTATCACTGTATCGTCCATCGTCACCCATATCTATATGCATTTTGAGATCTCTCTCCTCCAAGTCACTGCAAAGCTCCTTATCTCCCGTCATGTGGAAGGAAGCACCACTATCCAAATACCACACTGATCCCAATGCACTTGAAGCCATGCATGCGATCAAAGAGGAGTCAAGTTCAAATTGCGAGGCAAGGGCCTCACCAGTTGCATCTCCAACAACCTTCTTGTTGTTCTTCTTATGCGGACAGTTAGTAGCGAGATGCCCATGTTTGTGATAGTGAAAACACTTCACTTTGGACAAATCCAGCTTCTTTCCTTTAGACTCGTATTTTGAATTGAATTTCTTCCCCTTCCCTTTCCTTTCCTTGGAAGCCAAAGCACAATCCTCTTCATCATCATTCTTTGATGAAGAGCCATCTTTGGTGTTCCACCTGAACTCCTCCTGCACTAGATCCGACCATAGTCATTCCCAATCTGGAAATTTTTCCCTTCCATTGATAGAGTCTTGATAATCGTGCCAACTCTTGGGAAGTCCTAGGAGAGCCAAGCTCACCAAATCATCATCAGTGACTATTATTCCTACACTCCCCATCTCATCCTGACATTGGAAAAACTTCGTGAGATATTTTGGAATGGAGTCGCCCTTCTCCATCTTGATCTTCCTGAGTTTAACTTTGAGAGCCAATTTCATATGGTCGTTGCTGTTTTGGAATAGATCTGTCAAAGTCTTCCACATTGCATGTGTTGTGGATTTCCCATGGAGGCTTGAGACAATGTGGTCTAGTACTCCCTCCAACAGAATCCTCCTCGCCTTTGCCACTTTCTTTTTCCATGCATCAATATTTTCAGCGTCTGCAACATCTAGCTTAGGAACATATTTGTGAATGAATGCCTTCAAGCCATTGTCTTCGAGTACTGTCTCCATACTGTACTTCCAGGCAATGTAGTTTGATATTCCCTCAAGTGCATACTCCAACCTCAATCCATTGAAAGCCATTTCGATCTTGAATCAGCTATAGAACCAAGAAGGTCTTTCTGCAAATTCGAATTCTATCCAATCACAAACTCATCTTCTACAATCTTCTGCGCTCTGATACCATGTAGAAATTTCAATACAAATTATGTATTGCCTGGATTCTCCTGATCTAAAAATTATGTGCCACTGTTAAATACATAATCACTTCTAGTAATATTCTTGCAGAATTTAAAACAAAATTGCCAATTGCAATATCAAGAAGAAAGATCAGTCACACATAACACATATGTTTTACCGAGAAAGAATAAAGCTAAAAACCCCACTATCATATATTATGTATATATCATGGATCATGAGACAATATCATACAAAAATCTAATCCAAGAGCTCTCAGTGCAATACAATTGTCTCACACTGTCATACAAAAATCAACAAATACATGTGCCAATTCTTTGCCTCCAGACAACCTGCCTCCTCTGCGCAATCCTTGCAATGGAAAACCTACAAATGATTCAAATTCCTCTTGCCTAGGTTGTGCATTGCTCATGGGCACATCCACTGTGTGTGTGATTTCATGAGTGCACTTCACTCAAATTACAACTGATAGCCAAACTGTCCCTTTCACCTGTTATCTCAACTGGATCTCCATTGGATCTGACATGCATGTAGTTAACAGTGGTAAATCTCCAGTTGCATGTGAGATCACTAATTGTGAATTAATTAATAATTAATTCACTGAACTCTCAATAGTGTAAGTTCAGTTACAACTAGTACAAGTGAGCTTAACTCACTTAACTGAGTTAAACTACTTTAACACTCACATAACTACACTTATAACTCTATTACAACTTCAAGTCACTTAGTTACAAATAGTTCGACTTCCATGTCCCACTAGTCAACCTTTGAACTCGAATTTCCTACAACTAACTAATTTGCCATTTCAATTAACTATTTCAAGTAATTATGAGATAATATATTAATATTTATTGTCCAATTTATTTAAGGGAAAAATAAATTAGACACACATTTCTTGTTGAATTTTCAACAGTCATCTCATGTAGCTAGAGTGGTTAAAAGGTTCCAACATCATGTTATCGACAACCTTCCACAAGCCAAGCAACACAATTTATCCAGCAAGACAAGCAAATCACCAAGGTTCGTATTCAACATTTGCTTTCCCCTCTCCCCTGGGAACTAAACACAATGGAGACCACTGATTCCTAAGAAGGGAGGATTGATCCAGGTGGATATCGATGGCCACCCACATATTCCAAATGGCTCAAAACAATTTTCTGGCAATTTACTATTTTTAGCAGTTTTTTGGGTTCTAAACTTCCAGGGCCATTTTGAGGTCCGATGGCTCTTATTGAGCCCCCAAAATGAAGATCCTCTTTGATACCTTTCCAACGATTTATCGTGTGCCTCAAACAAATATTGTATGCCAAAGTTACACCCCTTGGAAGTTGATACACCAAACTACCCAAAACGGGGTGCACACAACTGTTGGATTTTCATCTTTTGGGGTTAGGGTTTTGGACTTTATTTATGTTAAAAAGGAATTTGGAGCCTCATTGTAACACTCATCATCTTCTTGTGAATGAGTGTAGCCATAACATCTCTTCTTAGAGATAAGTTGTCACCATTCTAGAGAGTCTTTCACTATGTATTTCTACAGTTTTGTACATTTCGCTCATTAATATAAATTGTGTATTACTATATCACTGTGTTTATGGTTATATCTATGATATATATCTCTGTTATATTATTGGACTTATGATATATCTCTGTACATTTGTTTATTGTATATCCGCTCTCATTTCATGTTGAGAATAATCCAAATCAGGTAGAGAGACGAGAGGATGGGGGGATAGTGAACCAACGTCAAGGGGGTGATGCAGAGGGGAGGGTGAATAGGGGTGAACAGAGAGAAAGAAAGGTGACACGACCAAATTTTAATGGGAGTAGGGATGAAATAACATGTCGATGATTTAAAGAATGAGGTAAGGGTGCAACCATAATGAGTGAAGTGAGGGCTAGTAATTGGAGTGATATTAGTGTTGAAATTTTGGTATGCTCATTTAACCATATAAACTGTCACATCATTGTCACCCAACCATAGGAATTCACATATTCCACCCTCGACCACACTAAGCTTTACTTAGAATAATTTTAGCAAGCCTACTCCAGAACCAACATATAAACCCTAGCTGCTAACTGCAACAACAACTCAAGACAAGTAGAGAGTTCCTTCTCCAATGTTAGCGCACAAGAGAGAGAGAGTCTCCATATCCACATAATAATTTCCATACACAACTGTAGCAGTTGCAAATGCACTACTCTCTCAACCTTGCCCCATACTTAGAAATAATATCACCAAGAGTTTCACCAAGAATGTCACCAAGAGAATCACCAAGAGTTTCACCAAGAATGTCACCAAGAGAATCACCAAGAGAATATCACTTCATAGCGCTAGAGAGAGACCAAGACCAAGAGATTACCATATGCCCTTATTCCTCCTTGCAACTGAAACTGAATTTCTCCAGAAGAATTTCACTCTGGTTGGGTATCCAAATGAGATAAAAGGTCCTCTATTTATATTAATTTGCCTAGTGACTTTTCTGGCTTGGCCGACCTAACTTTCTGGTAATTATGTTTTTTCTTTATCTTTTTCCTGTGGAGCTGACTTATATTTATGGAAGATAATATTCTAATATTATTTATTCTTCTAGGCTGACTTGTCTTCTAGGGTTTCCACACATCTGTTTAATGGTTCAATTTCTTCTAGAATAGTCTATTCTAAGGCATATATTACACATGGAGGTTAATACCTCCTGCAGCTACCAAAACATCAACACTCCCTCTTAGATAGGGAGGTATTAAATAATATATTCTTCATGTAGTGGTCCCAAACACACCCATCCATCTCACATGGCATGGACAAGACTCACATGGTCTCGTAGACCAGTCCACAAGTAGCATCACCATAGACACATAGGCTATCATATGATCAAACAGTTCAAGTATCATCATCATAGCCACACATTAGCCATCTACATGGAAAACACCTCCAACACTATTGGTTGGACCTCCATCTAGTAACCTCTGATGCTACTGATCGATACTCTAACTGGGAATCATTTTTGACACTACAGGTCGACATCTAGTTCATATAGAACTAGTAACTCATAATCTCACACAAAATATGACTCAAACATTTAACGCTCCCTATTAACGAGGAATGTATTCCTCTTAGCACAATCATAATCACTTCTTCTACGCTTCTGCACACCTTGACCATTGTCTCGTTGAATTTCATGAATCCATACATCATAAGAAGTTCCACATTTTCACTGGAGTAGTGTACCAACCTTTGTTGGAGTAGCATACCAACCTGCACTCGGGTAACATACTAGCCTACGTTGGAGTAGCATGCCAACCTGTGCTGGGGTAACATACCAACCTGCGTTGGAGTATCATACCAACATGCACTGGGGTAACATACCATCCTACATTGAAGTAGCATACCAAACTGCAATGGGGTAACATACGATCCTCATTGGATTAGCATACCAACCTATCTTGGGGTATCTCCCACTACTAGGGATCACATCACTTCCCACTAGTGGGGATCACATCACTTCTCGCTACTGGGAAATACATCAATTATCACTACTGGAGAAAAACATTTGGACCACTCTAATATTGTCCCTGACAGAGGTTTGGTAAACATATTTTCTACATGTTCATTGGTAGCAATATACTGGAGAAAGTGTCTCGTCATAGTCTTCTCCCTCTTGATGGGAGAATCCTCTAGACACAAATCAGGCTTTGTACATCTCTAGGATATTTATCCGCAACATGATTGATCTTGTAGATAAAGT
This sequence comes from Picea sitchensis, assembly GCA_010110895.2. Classification (NCBI taxonomy): domain Eukaryota; kingdom Viridiplantae; phylum Streptophyta; class Pinopsida; order Pinales; family Pinaceae; genus Picea; species Picea sitchensis. The sequence goes on along the minus strand of SNQJ01S0074748.1, from coordinate 96,683 downwards.
TGGAAGTCACCACTAACTTCCCTTTTGGTCTCAGAACCAAGGAACATATATATATATCCCAGTCCTTCTAACTGGCTTCCTCCTCAGTCACTGTAGCAAATTCTAATGAAGAAAGGGAATCTTCCCATAAGATCTCATATCTCCTCGAAGCCTCTGAAGCTTTGATCTATCCTTCTCAACCCATGGCATCTGTTTGTCAGTTCTGGAAGAATTCTCTCTCTTCCATTTGAATATGAAAGTATCTGAGTCTCCATTCTCCCTCTAAAGCTTGACTCCCTCTAAGTATGTATAATCTTCAGAGCTGTATTCTCCTCATGATATGGCTCATCAATGTTGCATCCTGCAAGGTTTCATGGGACCATGCGAGTCTCTTCTTGGTTATTGCAACGATTCTGGGTAGGCCTTTTTGGCTCTACTAACTCTTCTTGAGGATCTGAAGAGTGATCAACTACACTAGAGGGTCTTTTTCGGTCATCTTTGTATCCTTATGCTCCTTACAATCAATATCCATATGAGATACTATGTACCTGTCAAAAGTACTCTTCTTTGTCTTCTTCATCTTTCATACATGGATGTATACGGACGTGTATACAACTTCTTATCAAGATAGTCTCCTCCATGTCTCAAGCTAGAGACCATATAATATGTTGTCTCTTGCAACCGTCACTATAGATTTGCTCATATTTATCACCTGTGACCTTCCCGAAACAAGGACAACAAATGGAAAAACAATATACAAGAATAATACTCTTGTAATAATAAAAGAAAGAATGAGAACAATAATCACAGTAACTCCTTCTCAGAGTTATTGCTTGTGACCTTCCTGGAACAAGAACCAAAATAAAAATACAATAATAAGAAATAGGAACAACACTCTTCTAGTGTTGTGATCAATCATTCCTCCATGATAACCTTCCCAGAACAAGAAAAAAAGAACAAAAATATAATATCATTTTCATAAGAACATATCTATGTCAACAAGAATAAAAAGGAAATATCATGGTTATCATCATATTATTACCAAGGTGACCTGCCTGGAAGCAAAACAAGAAGTATCTCCTAGAGGAGATGTTAGTTCATCTTGTGACCAAGTACATAAAGCATTTATATCAATAGTACTCACATGCTTCCAAGTATTCATTGTATCTAGCAGTAATATAACCTTTCAAGGATTGTTGTCACAACTATTAATGTATCAATTATCAAAGTTGATATGTGCAAATTGGAAACTTATTAATTTAATCAATCAAACCTAGAACCTAGAGTCTTATCTTCAAGAATGAGCATTGTTGATTTTATTCCGAGTCTCCTTCACTCAAGATGACACGTATTGTCTTTAGCGTGTCCCCTGTACTTAAGACAATATGATTTCTTGACATAAATTTGAGTTAGAGAATATAATGCAAATAAAATCTAAAATCTCAACCTTAATCAATCTAATACTTTGACTAGAGTCAGCTTATAGCTTTAACTTTGAATAGAGGTTACTATAACTTCAATAGATCAAAATAAAAGTAGATGTTCATAATATTACAATAATTCTATAACAACTAGAGGAATTTAAAAAAAATCAAACCTGGACTATGTTGTTCCTCTGAATGTGTTGGATCTAAGATCTCGTGGATCTATGATTGTAAGAGATGCCTTCTCATGAAATCACACTCAAAATAGTGATACAATTTAAATATATATAAGTACATACCTCTAGGAGCATCAACATGTAGTGGCACCATCCGACAACAATGACAAGCAATGAAGGACTTTTAAAACTTCAAAGGTTCTACAACTTGTAATCTAAAGGTAGTTGGAGATGTGCTAGAGTAAGGTGCACTATGACAACCAAAAAATTAGTCCCAACACTTCACATAAACTTTCACTGTAACTGGTATTGCAACTAGTTTTACAACTGGCACTACAACTGGTGCTACAATTCACATGAAGCAACTGGCATGAAGGAACTAGCACGAAGGAACTGACACTTCATGATGCAGGAGCATTGCTCCATGTCAGTAGTGTGCCAACCAGCCAACACATCTAGCATACATTTAATGAAGAAAGGGAGAGGCACAACCCTCTCAATTTTGAAATTCAAAATTTCAATAAATGTTGTAAGGCTTTTAATGCCAGACCATGCCTTTGTATAGGTAGTGGTTGAGGTTTCCTTTAATGGTTACCTGTAGCTAAGTCCATATCAGTCAGGTCTGGGACAACCATTTATGTAATGTAGCATAGGAGCCGCTCTGTGATAGCGATAGCTCAGAGACGGTGCTTGAGGATAAGCTCATGGGAGCCCTCATTTTGTTAAAAAAAAGAAAATTAGAGTAGAGAGTTAGAAAGAGAGACCAAAGAAGATAGGTCTCGAGAGAGATGAGACTTGTTACAGTCCAGCCTTTGTAAATCATCTATATAGAGACACAGGGATTAATAGAAAATCATTTTTTCCTGCATATTGTTGTTCATGTATTTATGTTTCATAAATGAATATTGTAGATGTATGTTAGATTTTCATTTGCAGGGATAGATAGAAATTGTTTATCTGTTAAGTTGTGATATTTGTCTGGATTCTTTGGGATGTGCAAGGAGTGCACAATAGAACATGATAAGTTCTGAGGCCAACGCAAGGAGTGCACTTTTGAATTCTTAAGAGTTAGAAAGAACGTGCCAGGAGGGCACACTAGGAGGATTCACAGACTCAAAGGAAGCCTCAGAGTTACTGAATACTTTGGAGGAGGAACTATGCAAAGGGAGGCACAAAGAAGAAACATAACTACTAAAGGTTCTATAAAGCTCTGCCAGGAGGGCATTGAGCGTGTGCATAGAGTGCACAGGAGGGACTCTATTTTGAGTTTAGAGAGAAGAAGTGTCGAGGAGAGACACTTGCAGAGTTGTTGAATAGTCTGTAATCTTTGTAAGGTGTGCATTGAGCAGAAGAATGCCAAGAGGGCATGAGGAATTTCTTTCCAAGAAATGGCCTCGAATCTGAGTTATTCAAAATATAAGGAGCACCAGGAGTGTGCGAGAGTGGACTTGTTCTAAGTCCATAAGCTCAGAAGAGAAAGCACAAGAAGAACGCACACAGAGAAAAACTTTCGAGGTTTCTGAGTTGACAAAGCTCAGGAGGGGAAGCATTTCTATAACGCAGATGAGACCTAAAGGAACATGGCTCGGAAGAGTAAGAGTCGAAGGTCGAGACCTTCGAGACTTAGAAAATATTCTAAGTCAAAAAGCTAAGAAAGATCAGGAGGAGAGCGTGCAAGGAAGACAGATTTGAACCATAAGATCTAGCGCCAATACCCGACAACCATTGGATCAGGTGAAGGTACACAGAGTTTAACCTTTGGAAGGTCGCACAGGAGAGCAGCTGAAATGAACGGTGGAGACACTTCATGGAAGAAGTGTCGAAGTTGCTAGAGTCGTTGGATCTTGTAGAGCAACGAGGAGATTAAGGTCGAGTGTCTTCCAACACTCTAAGGCATTGAATTTCGCTATTTTGGATTTTGGAGTTTGGAGTGGCAAGGAATTTTGGGATCGCTGCATCACGAACTCCCGGTTTGTGAAATCCCAAAATCTTGCACTCGAATTTTGCTATTTTAGAGTTCAGGGTTTGGAGAGATAAGGGATTTTGGGGTCGCTACATCCTGAACTCCCCATTCGTGAAATCCCAAAATCTCACGCTCGAATTTCAGTATTTCGGAGTTTGGGGTTTGGAGCGGCAAGGGATTTTGGAGTCGCTACATCGTGAACTCCCAGTTCGTGAAATTGGACCTGCCGTCAGATCTGGAGCATGGTGGTCTGAGAGCCACTAGATCAAGGATACATGCATAGGGTTAAGTCCCTGGGAGGTGCACAGGAAAAAGGATCTGAGTCGTCAGATCTAGCACCAAGGACCGATAGCCATTAGATCCAGAAGGAGGTGTGAGGGGTTTAATCCTCATAACAACAGAGGAAAGAGGACTCGTCAAGTCCCGAAAGCATCGGGGCCATCCATTTTGGATGAAAAGTGTCAAAGATACAAGCCCTTTTCGGCGTTTCATACACTGGGATTTTGAGGAGAAGGAGTCATGAGACAAGAAGTCCTAGTTCACGAAATTGTGAAAGCATCAGAACCATTCATCAAAGAGGACACGGGGTGAGTGGTCAAGGTTCGAGGAAAACCCTGAAAGGTTCTCTCAAGGTGTAGTATTTTGGCATTTCGGGACTCGAGAGGTTGAAGGACCAAGAACTGTCTACAGCCAGAATCGTGAAATCACAGATTCCAAAATCCCAAAAAGTGGACCATGGTCATGGGTAGATTTCGGCATTCCGGGATCTGGGAGTTCGAAGGACCTAGAATCATCTGCAGTCAAAATCGTGAAATCATGAAACGTGAAAAACTGAAATCATTCAGAGGCTAAGGGAGTACCTAGATTCGTTAATCCCTTTCTATGGTTCGGCGACCAGGAGTTGGAGGGACAAGGAGCCTCGAAGAGCTCGCATGCAGGAGGCCCAAAACCCTGAAACACGAAAGTTGTGTTGGTTCAGAACAGATAAGAGCACCGAAAGCTGAGCGTGTGCATAGGTTTTCTCAAGGCCTGTGCTAGAGGACAAAGGGACTTATGGATTTGTTCAAAGGGTTCTAATAGGAGCCCGAAAAGCTATTTCATCTCAAAAGAAGAGCTATCCAGAGACCGGGAGGTTGCAGACCCCTGCCGAGGTAGGGGGTCTACATCAAGTGGTATCAGAGATGATATTTTCATCTGTAGACTTCAGGAAAAGGAGACAATAGGTGAAGGAGGAGACAGAGTAATGATTCTTTGTGAAGATCGTTGCAAGGTGTGCAACAAATTGTAGACAGCCAGGCGAGTTGTAGGAGGACATGGAGATTCTCTTAGACGTAGAGTGATCCATATGCTTGCCAGGAGGGCAGGTGAAAGATGGAAATGGCTACTGAAGGTTGTGAGTGTGGTGGAAGAGGAGACCACCAGTAGATGAGTAAAGAAGAGATTGACAAAGAACTTGCTGAGATAAGGGAGAGAATGGAACAACTGACATTGAAAATGCAGCAGGAGGCAAAAGTACACTGGAGGTACGAATGGCCTCTGAACAGGAAAGCCAAATGGCCTTTCAAAAGTTGTTGGCTAGGAAACAACAACAAGAGTTGAGGAAGTGGTTGAGGTATGTTGAGAGCCTCAGTGACACAAATCTGGTTTGCGTATGTGAGCCAAAAGTCAGAGAAACCCTCAGTGATGAGGAAGAGGGATCAGTTTTAGATCTCATAAACTGCTAGGAGGGCAGGGATGAATTTTTGAATTGCCAGGTGGGAAATGAAATGAGATCATTGGAGGATATCATATATTGTCAGGAGGATAGCCATGGAAATTCATATTTCTAGGTGGGCAATGGTATGAGATTAACAGAGGATCTCATAAACTGCCAGGTGGGCATAAGTGAATTTTCAAGTTGCTAGGTGGGCAATGGAAAGAGATCAGTGGAAGGTCTTGCATACTACCAAGGGGGAATTGGTGAAAGTTTAGATTTCCAAGAGGGAAATGAGATGGGATCAGATGATCTCATAGACTGCCAGGTGGGTAGCAGAAAATTCCCAAATTGCCAGGTTGGCAAGGGGAAAGAGATGAGACTATTTGAAAGTCTCATGAAATCAGAGGAGAGTTCAGATCAACAAGGAGTGCTGACAGGAGAGAATCATAAGAGAATTATGATCATTGGAGGAATAGAGGTGTTCCTACCAAGCAACCCAGTTGAGGCTAGAGCATGTGTTTCGGATGAAGCAACAGGAAGAGGACAACCAACAGAAACTGTAATGGAGGAAGAAATGGAGAAGACACTAATGTTTTCCCAAGAAGCAGAAGATGATCATTCAACAGAATGACTCAAAATTTCCATCCAGGAAGCTGAACAAGAGATCACTGTAGTACTGGAAGCTGCAGAAGAAGAAGAAGAAGAAGAAGAAGAAGAGGAAGTGGACAACATAGACTTTGTTGGTCTATGTGAAGAATTGGAATCCTTGGAGAGAAGGGTGATGGTGCAAAATTTGCACATCCAACAGGCTAAGTTGGAAGATGGTAGTGGAGCATACCAACCCCAGGAGAAGCTAAAAGAAGCTGGAAGTATGCCAGGAGGAGAAATGGCAGCCACAGAACTACCACAGGAAGAAGCTGAGAAACACTTCAGTGAGAAGACTTCAGAGATGGAGTCTACAACAGAGTATCCACTTAGTGCTACAAAGAGAGAGAAAGATAGCAGGGAATATTGAGCAGATATTCCCATTGAGAAGACAGAAGTGCAACAGAGAAGACTGCATACAAAGAGCCAACCACTGGAGTAGCTGGACGAGGTAATTGAAGAAATCGGAAGGTTAATGTTGATTTTAGTAGCAGAGACTGCCAGCGACGAGAAGCTGAGTAGAAGGGAGCCTACAAGAGAAGTATGGTAGCAGCAGAAGCAACAACGAAGCAGAGGAGAAGATGGACAATTCCAAGGGAAAGTTTGGGATCCAGGTGGATTTCAACACTAGAGAAGAGGAGCTCATGATCAAGAGATCATGATTTTTCTAGCTGAGGACTATGATGCAGGAGCATCGCTCCNGGCACAACACTCTCAATTTTGAAATTCAAAATTTCAATAATGTTGTAAGGCTTTTAATGCCAGACCATGCCTTTGTATAGGTAGTGGTTGAGGTTTCCTTTAATGTTTACCTATAGCTAAGTCTAGATCAGTCAGGTCTGCAACAACCATTTATGTAATGTAGTGTAGGGTCCGCTCTGTGATAATGATAGCTCAGAGACGGTGGTTGAGGATAAGCTCATGGGAGCCCTCATTTTGTAAAAAAAATAAAATTAGAGTAGAGAGTTAGAAAGAGAGACCACATCAGAGAGGTCTCGAGAGAGAGCTGAGACTTGTCACAGTCCAGCCTTTGTAAATCATCTATATAGAGACACAAGGATTAATAGAAAAGCAATTTATTTCATGAATGAATGCTATAGATGTATTTTAGATTTTCATTTGCAGGGATAGATGGAAATTGTCTTTCTGTTAAGTTGTGATATATGTCTGGGTTCTTTGGGCTGTGCAAGGAGTGCACAATGAAACACAAGAAGTTCTGAGGCCAGCACAAGGAGTGCACTTTTGAACTCTAAGGAGTTAGAAAGAACGTGCCAGGAGGGCACACCAGGAAGATTCACAGACTCAAAGGAATCCTCAGAGTTACTAAATACTCTGGAGGAGGAACTATGCAAAGGGAGGCACAAAGAAGAAACATAACTACTGAAGGTTCTGTAAAGCTTTGCCAGGAGGGCATTGAGCATGTGCATAGAGTGCACAGGAGGGAATCTATTTTGAGTTTAGAGAGAAGAAGTGTCGAGGAGAGACACTTGCAGAGTTGTTGAACACTCTGTAAGATTTGCAAGGTGTGTATCAAGAAGAAGAATGCCAGGAGGGTGTGAGGCATTTCTTTCCAAGAAACAGCCTTGGATATGAGTTATTAAAAATCTCAGGAGCACCAGGGTTGTGTGAGAATGGACTTGTTCTAAGTCCATAAGCTCAGAAGAAAAATCACAAGAAGAACGGGCACAGAGAAAACCTTTCGAGGTTTCTGAGTTGACAAAGCTCAAGAGGGGAAGCATTTCTATAACACAGATGAGCCCTAAATGAACAGGGCTCTCAAGAGGAAGAGTTGAAGGTCGAGACCTTCAATACTTAGAAAATATTCTAAGTCAAAAAGACAAGAAATCTTAGGAGGAGAGCGTGCAAGGAAGACAGATTTGAACCGTCAGATCTAGCGCCAATACCCGACAACCGTTGGATCAGGTGAAGGTGCACAGAGTTTAACCTCTGGGAGGTTGCGTAGGAGAGCAGCTGAAACGAACGGTGGAGACACTTCATGGAAGAAGTGCTGAAGTTGCGAGAGTCGTTGGATATTGCAGAGCAATGAGGAGATTAAGGCCGAGTTTCTTCCAACACTCTAAGGCATTGAATTTCGCTATTTCAGATTTTGAGGTTTGGAGTAGCAAGGGATTTTGGGGCTGCTGCATCGTGAACTCCCGATTCATGAAATCCCAAAATCTCGTGCTCGAATTTTTCTATTTCAGAGTTCAGGGTTTGGAGAGGCAAGGGATTTTGGAGTTGCTTCATCATGAACTCCCGGTTCAAGAAATTGCGCCAGCCGTCGGATCTAGAGCAAGATGGCTTGAGAGCCACTGGATCAAGGATATGTGCATATGGTTGAGTCCCTAGGAAGTGCACAGGAAAAATGATCTGGGCCGTTAGATATAGAACCAAGGACCAATAGTTGTTGGATCCAGAAGGAGGTGCGAGGGGTTTAATCCTTGTAACAACAGAGGGAAGAGGATTCGTCAAGTCTCGAAAGAATAGGGGCCATCCATTTTGGAGG
>SNQJ01S0074748.1:60228-79583 GCA_010110895.2 Picea sitchensis | reverse complement strand
GTAGTTTAGATAATGATCGAAATGTGACCTTGGAAAGAGCAATCTTCATGCTTACACTCGTGAAGACTTAGTGAAGATAGGCGTGCGGAAAGGCGCAAAGAAAAAAAATCATCGTTCAATTGAAAACTGCGACGAAAAATCAATGTTTGTGAAACATTGGTGTAGGCAGCTTATGAGACAATAAAAATGTGAATTGCCTGTCAACACCCCTCAACTCGCATTCCAAATAAAAGTTGTTGTCTCTGAAAAGAACATTTGCCGAACTGTTATCGACGAGGGTGCCTCGACGTGTGTGATGTCCTTTTCTTGCTGGAAAGCCATTGGCTCTCCTTCTTTGAATGAATCACAAAACACTCTTAAAGACTTCAATGGTTATGTTTTTAAGCCTTACAGTGTTCTTCCTTTGTTGCCTATCACTTTAGAAGGTAAGACGGTCCAAGTCGAAGTGGAATTCTTTGACGCTCCCCTTGATTATAATCTTTTTCTTGGCCATAGCTAGATCGATTCCATCCACACCGTTGTGTCGACACTTTTCCGTGTAGTACTTTTCCCTCATCAAGGAAAGGTCATTACCATCGACCAACTCACCTTCTTCAATTCTGATACTCGTACTGGCAACGTACCGTTTATTGCTAAAACCCCGCCGGGTTATGAGAACGTCTGTGTAGGCCTTCCAAAGGACTCCTCATTAATGGGTACTTTCCCCATTCCACCACCTTATGTTCCACACTCATTTGTTGCTTCTATCAACATGATCTCCACTTTGCCTCATGAACTTCCTACGTCTCACGACCCTTGGATAGTCCCTGACCCTGGAGATCATCTTCATTTCGGAAATGAAATGTCGTTAAGTCCGGTTGAGTCTTCCTATCAGGCCATTCAATCGACAACACCTTCTACCCCTTCTCTTGATGAGTTGTCTCCTGATCCTTTTCATGTTATTTTTTCCACTGACGAGATGATCATGTCTGTCATGGAGGACACCCCTTGGGACAATGGGCATCATCGTTCTATCCTCTTTCTGGAGCAACACACTATTGAGAACTACCAACGAATTTCGACTCCGTCGACCGTTGTTTTCATCTCGACTGTTCTCGAGACTACACACGGTGTGTTTGTTGAAGGGAACTTAAGCAATATCTCACCCACGATTCCCATTGACATATCCATTAAACCTGGAATCTTTGAAAATGTCCATATTGGAGCTTCATGTTCCCCTAATGAAATAGTCACCTATACATCCCTGTTCAAAGAGTTTCGTGACATATTTGCTTGGAGCTATGAAGAAATGTCAGGTATCGAACCTGAAATTGTAATTCATGAGATTAATACATATCCTGACGCTAAACCCGTCAGACAATGCCTTTGTCCAGTTCACCCACGTAAATAAGCTGCTATAAATCTTGAAGTCAAGAAACTTCTAAAAGTTGACTTTATTTATCCGGTGGATCTCACAGACTGGGTTTCCAATCTTGTCCCGATTGACAAGAAACAAGGTATGATTCATGTATGTGTTGATTATAGGGATATCAATAAAGATTTTCCAAAAGACAACGTTCCTACCCCTTTCATCGATCAGATTGTCGATGACTGTGGCGGAAGTGAAATCTTCTCTCTCATGGATGGTTTCTCCAGCTATAATCAAATAAACATCGTTCCCGAGGACCAACATAAGACTGCTTTTATTTGTCCTTGGGGTACTTTTTCTTATTGAAAACTTCCTTTCGGTCTTAAGAACGTTGGCGCAACTTTTCAATGCACTATGTCTTACGCTTTTCATGATATCAAGCATATCATTCAACCCTATTTGGATGATTTGCCCGCTCATTCTATACGCAGAGTCGATCACCCAACCCACCTCCGGGCCATTTTCATTCACTGTTGGTTCTACCGGATCTGTTTAAATCCTCATAAGTGCATCTTCTGTGTAGAATCTGGTCATCTTCTAGGATTTATCATTTCACGCCAAGGGATCCGGGTGGATCCTTTGAAGGTTGAGGCAATTCTTAATCTCCTTCCACCTTCTACACTTCGCCAGTTGCAAAGTTTGCAGGGGAAAGCAAATTTTCTTCGTCTTTTTATCCCAAACTACGCTGACATTACTCGTGGATTTACGCGGCTATTAAAGAAAGATTCAAAGTTCGTTTGGGATACCATTGCCAACAATGCTTTTGAAGCTTTGAATTTATCCCTGACGCGAGCTCCGCTTCTCTTCCCCTCTGATTACAGTCACGATTATTTCCTTTACCTTGCTACCTCGAATTACACTATTGGCATGGTTCTTGTCCAAGAGGATGATGCGCACGATGAACATGTTATTTATTACTTGATTCAAAGTCTCACGCCGACTGAAATCAAGTATCAACATGTCGAAAAACTGGCCTTGGATGTCGTTCAAGCCGTCCAACGCTTCCAGCACTATATCCTCTCACGCAAGACTACGGTGATTTCTCATTGCAACCCTATGCAACATATTTTGACACGTCAATTGCAAGGGGGAAAATAATCCAAATGGATTGTGATACTCCAGGAGTTTGACTTGGAATTTGACCGCGCCAAGTCCAAGAAATCCTTAGTTTTTGCTGAGTTGATATGCAATTTTCCTCACTCTGCAATGAAACATGTAGCAGTTGATTCATTACCTGATGAATCTCTTTTCCTTATTAGCACTGATGATATTTGGTATGGGGATATCATTATATATCTCCAAACCCAGACTTTCCGGCCTACCTTGTCCAGTACTGAATGACGTCGAATACGATATCAATCTCGTCAATACATTATCCTCGGGGATACTCTTTATCGTCGAGGGATTGACTCTATTTTTCGACGTTGTCTAACGTTCGACGAAGATGAGAAAGATCTGAATGACTACCATTCCAGAGAATGTGGTGGTCATATGTCTGGGTATGCTACTGCCCAGAAGATCTTAAGAGCAAGGTATTTTTGGCCTTCTTTGTTTAACGACTACATCACCGCCGTTCAGAAATGCCATGCCTGCCAGACCTATAATCAGAAAATTCGATCGCATCCTGCTCCTCTTCATCCTATGGTCTCAGTTGGTCCCTTTTCAAAATGGGGCATCGATTTCATGACATGTCACCCTCACTCGGCCAGGGGGCATGGTTACATCATTGTAGTTGTTGATTACTTTACGAAATGGGTCGAGGCGATGTCGACATTTGACAACACTGGAAAGACCACAACATTGTTTCTTTTTAATCATGTCATAGATCATTTTGGTGTTCCCCAAGCTATCGTCACTGATAATGGTAGCCACTTTAGGAATTTTATGATGTCTGAACTTACTGAAAAGTTGGGTCTTCTCCATGATAACTCAATGCCCTATTATCCACAAGCCAATGGTCAAGTCGAAGCGATTAACAAAGTTCTCATAACTATGCTTCGACGAATGATAGGGATTCATAAAACAAGTTGGCACACAATGTTTTTTTCGGCATTGTGGGCGTACCGGACATCTGTCAAGTCTGCTACTGGGGTTACACCTTTTTGGTTAGTCTATGGTGTGTAATCCATTATTCGTATAGAATGCGAGATACCCTCTCTGAATCTAGCTGTTGAACTCCTACCCAAAACTTCCGCTGAAGAAGAACGTCTATTGTATCTTATGTGATTAGACGAAACTCGACGTGATGCCACCCTAGTCATAGAAGCCCAAAAAAAACGTGTCAAGGCCCAATACGACAAGCATGTCAAGCCTCGTGTTTTCTTTGAAGGTGATCTTGTTCTTCTTTATGAACAATATTGAGATATGTTAGGAGCTGGGAAATTCGAACCCATGTGGTGAGGTCCTTATATCGTTCGATTGGAAAAAGGAGCATATGAGTTGGTAGATTACGATGGTATCCCTTTGAGTGAACCCAGGAATGGGTTGTACTTGAAGAAGTACTATGCATAAAATCATCTGTGCACTAGTACTTGTATTTTTATTGTATCATACTTCTTGTGTGTTACTATAGTTTTCTTTTGTCGTTATCTGGTCTCTTCCCTTATGTGATGTTGTGTTTGATTTCCAGATGTTGGAGTCTTCACTACCCTATATTGGCTTTGCTGATGGCGCTAGTCGTAGTACTCAGAACCCTCCTTCCGCTGCGTGGGCAATCTATGCCCCGACAAACAAACTTGTCTCTTTACAAGGTGTGTGCCTCGACCGTGTGACCAACAACATTGCAGAGTATAGCATCGTTATTGAATTATTAGTTGATGCTATCTCGCTCGGAATTCATCATTTGGTTGTGTGACTTGATTCACATCTGGTAGTACTACAGTTAAGTAATGTCTACTCTATTCGAAGTCCTACTTTGCTACGGGTGTATTAGCGAATTCTCCTCTTGGAACGTTATTTTGATCACATTGAATATCAACATATTCCTAGATGTCTAGATACATTAACATATGCATTGGTTAATTATGTATTAGACAGACATTTGAATCATTTATAATTCAAACACATCAATATTCACACAATATAAGGTAAACCGGTAGAAGTCGTCTGTATATATAACGATCAAAAGAGTTTTTTGCAAAAAGTTAGTCCGAAGACCAAAATGTCAAAATCTGAAGCTCATAGCTTCTACAAAGTGACATCATGGATGACGTTCATGGTAACACACGACTACTCGAGCAACCCTATGGATCAGTCGACTCATGGATTCTGATACTCCTACAGTATGACGTTGATCGCGCCGTGGAACCTCTTCCAGAGTCATGTCTGGAATGTTTGTAGTCAGGCCCTCTAGATTCTGTTCCACCACTTGATAATCCTCAGCATATTGTGGTGTTGCCACTACCTCTCCTCACCGTTGGATGGGAGAAGCGCTGGGAGGTCTGTAAGGTCCAGCATCTGTGTTATCAACAAACGATTTTGTATTAGTTTTTGGATGAGCATATAAAACAAAAACATTTGAATATGATAAAAATTCACAAAACATTTAAAAATAAAAATGTGTGTGCTTCTTACCAAGGTTCCCCCACTGAGCATCCTCTGGCAGTGATAAATCCAGATCTCCTCGTAAATCCAAGCCGGCATAGGCATATTCATCAACCATCAGCAGTTGTGGTTGAAGCCAGTCAAAGAAAGTATCATCATACTTGATGATTGGTCCAGCCACGTGTCGGGCCATAAGCTGACACCATCTTAGCATCCTGGGATCCCTGGGACCCGGTATGTTCCACTCAACCCGCAACCTCAGTAATGGGACCCTCTCCAGGAATAAGGACACTAACAAAGATTCATACCCGAATTGCTTCAGGTTGCCTCGTCTGCATTTGGTCAGTTGTATTTTTATACTGCGAAGCACAACATCTGCCCAGTTGAACACTCATGGCTCAGTACACTCAATAACATACTGGAAGTAACTCTGCAATGCCATATGAGGAGCAGAACTCCCAGCCATCCGAGTTATGGTTAATAGGATAGTACGGAGGGTCAAATCTCGTACCCCCCAAATCGCTACTTTTCCTTTCTTTCTCTCAGCCTCGAGAACGTAGTGTAAATGACAGTACTCACTCATCTGCAGCCCACCACCTCTGCTACCGGTCAGGCTCACATAGTAACCCCGCCGGGACAATCCGGTCAAAAAGTAAATGTTCTCAATGTCTAAGGACAGTGTGTGGACCCCCACCTGAAATACTTGTTGATCAGGGTCCCACATGCACACCAGGTACTCTAATAGTCTGACTTGGGCCCTCATGCCCAGGATGTGAAAGTACATAAGGAGTCCACAGTTTCTCAAAGCAACAATAGTAGGTGGATGATTTTCATCCATTGCATTGTCTTCTTCATGTTTCCTTTCGCGCCATTCAAGCACCATTTTGTTGGCCAATTATCTTCATAAGAGACACATTAACAAGATTAGTAACTTTTTTCATGAGTTCATTCTCTTTCATTGGCTAAATTTTAAAAACATTTTTGAGCTTTGTGGTTCTCATAGGTGCCCTGTGTGCACAGTGCGAGAACCTCGCAGGTGGCCTTAGGCTCACCTGTGAGAATGCCTCATTCTCGCAGGTCCCGTGAAGGCTGCCTGCGAGAATGGAAACACGCATGTAAGGCTTGGAAAATCAAATAAAAAATGATTTTTTAACCAATGGAATTGCAAATTTAAACCATGAAAATGTTAAGGATGAAGAGCCTACCTCACTGTCGTAGACGGCTCACTGAATGGTCTCTCATAGCTCCCGCAATCTGACGCCGAACTCTGAGGGTAAAAGAGGGGTTTTTTGGAGCTCAAATAGTGGAAAGGTAAAAATGATGTGGTAAAAAGAGTATTTACTCCTTTTATTTACTTTTACTATGTCATTTGGTTTTTTATGCTTATTTGTATATTAAACCCTAATCCCTAATGTCATTTTGAGTGAACCTTTTGCAGGCGTGATGATTTTGATGATCATATACAGGGATACGGACACGATTTTCTTTGTTATCATGTGTTTTTGATTGTTTTTTATGGTTTTTATATAAAAACCTCGAGCATGGGCTTTGTCTGTTCTTGCGCTCGTAAATACATGAGAACGAGATCGAACGTACTTTTATCACTTTTTCGGGCTCAACAAGGTTATACGAAAAAGGAACCCCCCTGGAGTCCTCTTTAAGCTCTTTTCAGACTCTCTAAATATGAAAAGATCATCGAGTGACCTTGCTATTTTCACGCTCGATAAAGTATTTGAAGTAAGCATCTATTGAGCGATAATTTATCTCTTTTTCGGTCTCATCCAGACTATTTTATGAAAAAGGAACTGAGAGAGTTCTCCTTTAAGCGTTTTTCCAGACTCTATAATCATGAAAAACCTTTGAGTTTTCTATCTCTGGACTCGTTAAACAAACATTTCCAGACCCATGATGGGACCAAACCACTCATTCTCAGGGTTCGTTAAACATACTCTGAGGGACTCGTCCAAAGGATGAGCTTACATCAACAAGCATATGTTATCCTCCTCAAGATTGCGTAAAAATAAAGAGGTACTCGCCAGAAATGCTAGGGAAAAATTTGGGAAAGGGATATGTTTTCATCTTCGTATTGATTGGCAGTAAGTGTCGCTCTTGAACATGACACCACTTATTCATCACATTTGAAGCCGGTTTGGGAAATCCATTTGTCTCTCATTTGATTTGCTACAAGGTCATTCCCTGTGTCGTCTTTGAGTCAATGCTGCCAAATCATTGGTCATGTCGTTCATATGTTCAAGAGAAGTCCATCTAAAACCTATATTGAGTCGGCCATCTGCAGTTATCCATTCTCTCTGTGTCAGCCTTCCCTGTGTCCAGTCCAATTCACACCATACTCTATTTCACCTTCAAAATATGTTACTCATTTCATGTCATTGATGGGGGATACATCAAGGCCCTCCTGTGACGAGTTTTGTTTCATCGAATTTATCTCATTATCCAGAATCAAGACTTAGAAATTAATTGGTACCTTGGAACTTGCATGCCTCAATGGCAGGTTTCCTCGCTTTCGACAGTGGGTTTACATCATTGACCCCTGATCAAAAGATTCTGTCGGATGTTCAACTTCAACTCATTCATTCACACTCGATGGATTGTACTAGGGTACCTTGGGAGTCATTGACATCAATGGTAATTTTCCTCGCACTTGTTAACAGTTTCATCAATGACCAGTAATCAAGTGGTTTCTGCCATGTTCGACTTCAGCACATGTAATCACATGGTTAGATTCGTACTTTGGGAAACAAGATTGAAGACCCTGGACATAATCTCTTTTGTCCAGGTTGCGATGGAGTATGTATTATCTGTGACACATAGATCCATTGTGTATGTCTCATGGCTATGTCGTCTCAATTTGAAATTTTTGGCATAGATCCACAGTGTATTCCTGGTGGCTATGCTATGCTTTGACGGCATGGATCCACAGTGTATGATTGGTGGCCATGACCCATGTCTAAACTGTCATCAGTCTGTGATCTGAGTATGGGAATGCCTACCTCATAATTGGTATATATGATATTCTGCAGATGCTTGGTTGTTCGCAGGTTTCCAATTAGGTGTGCTCATGGTTTCTGACACACACATGTAGCTTACAAAATATTTCGGCTGTCACTAGTTCCAACCTCATACTTTGGGGGGCAGTTTGTTACCCATAATTTTGGTCATCATGATGATGTATTGATGATGGTGTACTCAGGCTCTTCATAATAACTTTCTCCTGAGAAAAGTTACTTTCTTCTCTTTCCAAAAATCTCATTTTTGAAGAAGGTTCACAGGCTGCTAGTATATTTGCCTGCAAGAATGCCTGATTCTCGCAGGCTGCCTTAAGACATGGTGTGAGAAGTTCACACTGTGTTGAACTGATAGGGTTCAAACTCTTCCTAAATAAAGGAAAAATATGAATTCTTGATGCTTCTAGAAGGGAATCTTCTATAAGGATGAGATGGCATTCGAATGGTTATCCTAGTACTGGATTCCCTGATATTTTGGGATCATTCTTATCCAAGTAACTAATTCATTCTCTCCTATATATTGAGGGAATTCGCATGGAAAAGGTTAAGCAAGATTCATTGGAGAATTGGTGAAAGAATTGTGTGAAGGACTCAACATTGAACAGTAGCTTGGAGACTCTAGCAAGTCTATCAAGAGGATTTGATCTTCTTCATGCAAGGATTGAGCAAGTGTGTGTGTCAGAGCCAAGATCCATCAAAAGGAAGTTTGTGAAATCAAGGATGAGGTTGTAATCTTTACTTTCCATTAATATGATACAGCGGCATGTCCTTTTCCCATAAAGCTATTTCCACTTTATTGTGTAATTCCTTGATCATACACATNTGTGTAATTCCTTGATCATACACATAGGTTAACTGTTGAATATATTGTGCTATCTTCACTTTGGTTGGTTTGTGTTGTCTTGGTCTTGAATGCACGAGAGAACTAGAGAGAAGTGGGAGAAACAAAGACCATAGGAAGCGATAATAAGGTATGTTATTTGTTCTTGCCTCCTAGTTAATTCAATGGTCAAAACCTAGGGAAAGAGTCATGTCCTATCTTTCTTTGTTCTAGATCCAGGTGGATCTAGGGAGATCAGTTAGTGTCTGCACCTACCGATTAGTCCGATAACATCTGGATGATCCCAACTTTCTTAGGTTTCTTGAGTTTTTTTTAGGTTTCCAGACAGTTTAGTTTACATGGTTCCAACCCTGCGTGGCATCCTAGTTGTAGGTTTAGCATAGTTTTTTATTTTCACAGTTTTTGAAATTTGCATGGACAATTGGAAACTCCACAGCCATGTGGCAGCATTGGTTTCCCACCAGGGCAATGCTTCCACGGTCTCTTGGGATATTCCGATATCTGTAACTTTTTCTCTTTAGCAGGATCTAGTATATTTTCCTAACTTACAAAAAAAAATAAAAAAATTTAAGAAAGAAAATAAGAAAGAACAAAAATTAAAATTAGAGTGTAACTAAATCTTAAAAGGAAAGGTATGACTATTAAGTCAGATAGGTTAAATTGGTTGTAAATTATAGGAAGCTAGAATTTGTTACTCTTAATGTTATTGTCTTTGTTAAAAGATTGGTATTTTTTTCATAATTTTTAAAACCATTTTTATCCATCTTTTGTGGAAGTGATCAAACTTAATTAGGACTTTATTGTCTGCAATATAAGTATGATGATTGGTCTCCTATATTCCTCATTTCTCTTCATCTTTTAGAGAAGTGATCAAATTTAACTAAGACTTTATTGGCCTCAATATAAGTATGATGATTGGTCTTCTATATTCCTAAACTAATTTTTATGGAGTTGGACTAATTTTTCTAGAGCATTTTGACATTAAGGCTCTTGAATCATTTTCCCTTAAACTTGATTTCTAGGTCAAATATGTGGATGATACTAATGTAAAGTGGCCACATGGTAATGAGGAACTTAACAAATTTACAATCCATATATATTTAATTACAATAGAATTAAAAGACAACAATTCCATTCCACTCCTAGATGTTTTCATTTCGAGAAATAGGGATGGTTCCCTAGCACACTAAGTGTACCATAAGAAAACCTAATCCAAGTAATACTTTTGTGTTGATTCTCATCATCACCCTTCCCAAAGTTTAGGTGTTATCAACACTCTTTCTACCCAATTCCTAATAATCTCTAACAAGGATCACTTGGACCAGGAAAAGGAACATTTGATCACGAGTTTAAAAAATAAGGGTTATAAGGAATGACACATTGAGAAGGCATTTCAATGAGCTAGAAAGACTCCTAGGGTTTTTGACCAAGATCAGGAATCTAACGAAGCAATACATAAGGTGATGCTCCCTTATGTACAAGGTACCTCAAAGAAGATGACATGAATCATGGGAAAGAAGCAATTTAAAAAGATTTTTCAACTCCCTTGTACTATTAGGAGCCTCCTCGAGTTCGTAAAAGGCCTTTTGAACCCACATCTACAAAAAGGTGTGTATCATATCCCTTTGTTCATGTCATCTTAATTATATTGGTGAAACAAGGAGGTCGATCCAAATTAGGATTAATGAGTATAAGGGAGCTACTACCCATTATTGTGTTAAGTGCTCAACATTAGCTAAGCATTCTAAGAAAAACAATTACTATATACGTATTGAGGACACTAAAATACTAGCTAAGGATGATCACTTATCTAAAATATGGATAAGGAAGGTTATGAAAATTGTGAAAGAACAAAAATATCTTAACAAAAACAATGACCTTAAGCTTAGAAAATTCTAATTTTGTATTCTTCAAAACCAATCTAACCATCCTACTTATTTTTCTTCCTTTCTTTTTGGAGATTTGATTATCCTTTAGTTTTCATGCTTTCTTAAAAGTTATTATTTTTTACTTTATTTCTTTTATTTTTATTTTCTCCTTTAGAATAATGTTTTTTAGTCTACGAAGATTATCCTCTTTATTTATTTATATTTGTATTATGTTATTAAATTTTATTTTATTAGTTTTATGAATGTATAATATAACTATATTAGTTTTTAAACTTCATGTATCGGGTGATAGGGAAGAGACAGGAAATGGGGTCGTCATTTGAGACAAGCCGATGGACATCCTCTCAGCTCGTTGGCACCTGCCACCCTCCACTGACCAATGTTGCCTCACCACATGCGACGTTATTTCACATCATTGACGCATAGTGCTTGGCTCATGGCTCAACGTGGTTGTCACGCTTGCTCTCTGTTTATGATGTTCCATTGGTACCTCACACTCATGTGGTATGTCCCTCACATCTTTCACTTCATCATGGGGAATCCCTCTACTTGTTGATTGTTTGGTAGTTGCAGAAGGTATTAACCTCCATGCATAACCTATGACTTAGAATAGCATATTCTGGAAGCAAGTGAACCATTAAACAGATGTGTGGAAACCCTAGAAGAAAAGTTGGCCTAGAAGAATAAATAATATTAGAATATTATCTTCTAGAAATACAAGTCATCTCCACAGGAAAAAGATTAATAGAAAATACAATTACCAAAAAGTCAGGTCGGCCTAGCTAGAAAAGTCACTAGACAAATCAATATAAATAGAGGACGTTTTAGCTCATTTGGATACCCATCCAGAGCACAATTATTGTGGAGAGCTGCAATTGTAGTTTCAACTGCAGCTGCAAGGAGGAATAAGAGTGTATTGTCATCTCTTGGTATTGGTCTCTCTCTAGCGCTATCAATTCATATTCTCTTAGTAATTCTCTTGGTGACTGTTGGTATAGCGGAAGACCCAGGATTCAATGCTTCAACAACACATGAAAAAAACCCTAACTATTGTCCCTTTCGGTAACACCTGCAAAGAAAGTGAAGTCTCACCTAAGGTAGAGGCAGGGGGGTTGCAGGACTCAGGTGTATACAACCTAGCTGGGACATGGATCTGTGATTACAACACTTAACAGATCACTTAGCCAACAATATGTATTAAGTTATAATTCTTATTCACATCACAGATTAAACCCTAAGTACATAATAGTTCAGTAATAATCCGATCAAACACTTCCAAGCACTTAGCATTAACTCAGATCTAGCATTCATTTACCATCAATAAAGAATTAAGAATCCATACATCTATCTAACATACATCAAGATCAGTGCACTAAGAAAATAAATACATAAACAACATGAACAACATTGAAAAAAGCACATCAACACAGGATATACGTGGTTCACCCCAGTGTGGGGCTACGTCCACCAACTTCTTCTTCTTCTTCTTTATTATTCTTCAAGCTTCTTACATTCCTCTGCTCCTATGCACAAATCCACAGAGCCAACTCCAAAAAGGATAGGAGATCTTCATGCACCTCGCCAGATCCTCCTTCCCTGAATCAAGTTAGGGCATAAAGCCTTACACAGGCTGTGGACAAAGTCTCTTGCAAGAACTTGCACTTAGCTCTGCAAGTCTTAACATACTCTAGTCATTCACTAATACCATGACCTACAAATCCTACTTCTTACATTTCTTAGCTACTTATTTATACATTACAAAAAGTCCTAAGCATGAGTAAACCCATGGGCTAACATCCCATACCCATTACATAAGCCATAAAAGCCCCAAAATCCTGCAAGATGGGCGAGATCCTAGGATCTCCACTTCACTTGAGCGCTCCGCCTTTGACCAACCTGTCGAAGTCCAAAAAATGGTCAAACACAACCAATGTTTCCTCAAAACTTGGTCGAGGGCCAACAGGCCCCCAACACTCACCTGTGACTCATCCCGAGTCACTCTGATTTGGGTAACACTACTTCGAAGGCCTCGAGCTTAGCTCGAGCTACCTCAACTTGCTGCTTCGCCAGAGCCTCCTGCTCGGCTAACTTCTGAATTACTTGCTCGGTGACAGGCCCTTCCAAGCATTGTTCCTCTATTGCGACCACTTATTCCAGCTATGAGCCTTGTCCCTCGATCTCTTCAAAATGTGTGTAGGCTTCATCCTGCACCAACTGGAGTCTTTGTGTCACCTCCATAACTCTACTTTGGATGGAAGTGAACTGTTATTGAACTACGTGCTACTCCTGCAACCTCTTCATATTCTCAACTGTAGTAAGCAGCTTTATTTGTTCTTCCACTGTGGACACCTGTTTCTTCGCCGCCTGGAGTTGTTCTTCCAATTTCCTCAGATCTGGATCCTCTGCAAGGCGCTCATAGGTCTGCACACTTTGATCACTTAATTTTTTACACTCTGAGGCCAATGCCCTGATTCTTTCTACTGCACTCCTGACAACTTCTTCCCTGTGTTCTCGCACTTCTTGCGGAGTGCTAGGTACTTCTTGGATTTATAACTCTATGATTTGTGCTTGAAGCTATTGAATGGCTTCGACGAGCTTCCCCACTTGCATTGTACTTGACTCTGGTTCCTCTTGTGCCAAGCCTGACACAGAGTGAAGTGCTCTAGTCATTGCCTCCTTGACCATAGTTTGCTCTGCAAGCAGTTGGTCTTTTTCTTCTTGCATCTTTTCTTTTTTCTCCTCGAACATCGCCCTAATTTCACTTTTCTCCTGTTGCGCAACTCGAAGTTGCTCTAAGGCTTCCTCCTTTTCTTGCTTCATGGATTTTGTAGCATGTTCCTTTTCTTCATGGACTCGAGGAAGTCGAGCCTTTGTGGCATCTGCTAATCTTCACAATTGGGTGGGCTCGTCCCCCAATTCTGCACTCTCTATTGAATATGGTGCAGTAGACACTACGTGGCTCGAATGGATAGCTTGTTGGATGTCTTTGAGATCCTTCTCTATTCTTTCATACAACGACTACTGGTTTTCTCCATGTCTCTACAAGATGTCTTCTGAAGAATCCTCGACGGCTGTGATGATGAGCTCGATATCATCCACTGTGAACACATTCTGTTACTGAGGCTTATTGGCTCAAGACTTCTTCCGTGCTGAGGGTTTCTGCGGAGAAACCTTCCTTTTATTTGACGTCTCGAACTCTATAAGGGGATCTTTTGGAAATGCCACTTTGCCCTTTTCTTGCTTGTCTTCTTCCCCTCCCTCCTCTTGGTTTACTTTTTCTCCTCCTCCTCCTGCAAGTGAGTCAGGTGCAGTTTCCTCTGATGTGTTTTCCTTCTCCTCATTGTCTATGTCCTGCACTTCCTCCTTTTTCTTATTTTTCTTTGCGCTTCTCTATCCATCATACTTAGTCTGGGTGACCAAAGGATTTTCGATGATGTCGAGGTAGAACAATTTTGCATCTTCCACTAGTACAAGGAAATCTATTAGCCATTCCTTGGTTATCTTTTACATATCTTCATCAGTCAATTTATAGTAGGATTGCAGCTGCTCCTTACTTTCATCCCTGCACGCAGGGATGTAGATGAAGTGTTGGTCTACGCAGAACTTCACTAGCAGCCTGTATTGATGCAAGGTATTCAAGGTGATCCATGGAAATGCTTCAATGGTGTGTGTCAGTTGTATGTAGTAAGTATGGAAGACAACATTTGACTGCCACTGCTTCCCCATATTGTTTGTATACCACAAGGTGGTGAACCTTAAGGCCAATCGTTCTAATGGCTCAACTTCTGGGAATGTTTCTCCTTTCAACATCTGCCAAGAAACAAATGCAATGAGCACTAGTAACCAACTGAAGTGGAATTCGTAGCCTTGGTCCTATGCTTCGTGACACTGTCATGACTAACTGCACCAGCCAAAGGTGGGATGTAGTCAGGCAAGACTGATAGGATCTACTTTGCGTTAGCTAGATCGTCGCGGTGCTTGCTTCTTTTCTCTGTTGCAGTTCGACTAGACCGACGTGCGGTCGAGGGGCTTGCTTGCAATACACCCATCGACAATGCTTGTATTCCTATAGACATGAATTTATTAGCCACGAGGTCGATCAAAATCTCTTCCACAGATTTCTCTAGCACACTATGCTCGCCCGACATTCACAATTGTAATAAAATAACTGAGGTAGGCGAACGGAAACTCAAGGTAATCGAATCGATGGTGGGGTCTAGACAACACAGCGCGATATGCAATCACTTCTCTATTAGCTCGGATATATCGATTTGCAAAAAGTGGTCCTGGCACAACATACGAAGGGTTAAATAAGCAATGTCTTAACGGATTCCTCCAACGGGCAGGAATTCCTCAATCAATATGAATCCATCCGTTATGGCTCAGTCTCAACGGTCCAATGACTATCTTTCCACCAATAATTGTTTTTCTAACCATTCCAGACCATCATTCTAATGGCCAGGAGGCCTCCAATGGTCATATAGCTTCGCCATGGCGAAGTGATATTCTGGGCGATTTTGCTATTCCAACGAGGTTCAATTTCTACAAGCCTACCATCTGCGAAGTCTTCTCTGGAACTTCCTGTAGTTTTTCTAACTTTTCTTTCTTCTTACTGATCTTTCTTGCCTTCTTTCCTGTGATTTGAGTCTCTGGGTTCCTCTTTCCATTCTTATTCTTATCTTCTCTAAGCGTAGTAATGTCTCACTGTTGAGGTTCTTTCAAAGGGTTCAAATGTAATACCTCTTCTCTTACTATTTTTGGGCTGGATACACTTCTTTTCTGCATGGACAGGTTCTTCAAGCCTTCTTGTGTTATTTCAACTTCGACAGCTAATTCTCTGGTCCTCTATTCCTTCGACTTATTCTCCCATTCTTCTATTAGTCGCACTATTTTTATAGCCATGAAGTCCCTTAATTCTATATTTTTTTGTTATGTGGCTTCCTCTTCTACTTTCCTTCGGATCTAATCTTTCTCAATCCAGGTCTTTCCTAACAAAAGTGCAAAAGGAGTGTTGTTCTCAACAAACTTAATGACTTCAAAGTCTTCTTCGGTCAATGTTCCATGAGAAATAATAGGTACATTAGTAACTCTTCCACATAGGGTTATCATCTTCCCTTTAAACAATCCTATCCCTCCCAATGAAGGAACCATAGTGTGCCTTCCCAAAATTTCCCAAGTGCTTTCTGGCATAATGTTCACATGTGTTTCTTCATCCAATACACAGTCTATGTCAAAGTGTCATATTCTTATTTCTATGAATTGCTTCTCTTTTAAGATCTCTGATAAACTGATGTCTCTGTGATCATTCAATGTTTCTTTCATCTGTAATAATACAGTCTCTGATTCTTTCCAGTTCTTTAAAATATCCTTAGCCCCTTGGCCTTATTCATAGTTTTCTTGTCCCATGTTCATATTTTCAACTTTAGCAATCATTCTTGGACAATCCAAAACCTCATGACCAATAGCTTTACAAAAAAGACAAATAGGACCTATACTAGCGCATTCCTTAGCAAGATGTCCCAGTCTTCTGCAGTTATAACACATTGCCAATCCTCTCTTTATCTTAAACAATCCCCAACCTTTCCTGTACTACACACTGGGATCATAGTGATGGACCTGCAATCTACAAAAATTCTTTCTAGGTTCCCGCATCCACTTATTAGTCCAAAAATTCTTTCTATGCATAGGAATAACATATCTTTCACTATCTCTATCAAATTTACTTAGATCAACTCTTTCTTCTAGATTTTCCCTAGTTTTTAGACTAGGATAGAATCTATCAAACATACCTAGATCCATACTTTCTAAAAAAAAGTTTCCACTTATCTTACCTTTACCAGAGAACAAAGCTTTAAGATATTACCTCTTTTCTTCAGATCAGACTTCTTTTTCTTAGCACAAAGCTTCGCAAGTCAAGTAGAATACTGTGCACTACAGCAACAAATCTATGCACAGAGATTACTCTTTTCGTCAGTTCCCAGCAATCACAATTTCAGGTTCCGACAACGGAACCATTTGTTGGCACATGGGAAGAGCCAGGGTTCAACACTTCAACAACGCACCAACAAAACCCTAACTATCGGCCCTTTCGGTAACACTTGTGAAGGAAGTGAAGTCTCACCCGAGGTAGAGGCAAGGGGGGTTGTAGGACTCAAGTGTCTACAACCTAGCTGGGACACAGATCTATGATTACAACACTTAAGAGAGCACTTACCCAACAATATGTATTAAGTTATAATTCTTATTCACATCGCATATTAAACCCTAAGTACATAACATCGCAGTAATAATCCGATCAAACACTTCCAATCACTTAGCATTAACTCAGATCTAGAATTCATTTACCATCAATAGAGCACTAAGCATCCATACATCTATCTAACATACATCAACATCAATGTACTAAGCAAATAAATACATAAACAACATGAAAAACATTGCACAAATCACATCAACACATGATATATGTGGTTCACCCCAATGTGGGGCTATGTCCACCAACTTCTTCTTATTCTTTATTAGTCTTCAAGCTTCTTACATTCCTCTGCTCTTGTCCACAAATCCACAGAGCCAACTCCACAAAGGATAGGATATTTGCATGCACCTTTCCAAATCCTCCTTCCCGGAATCAAGTTAGGGCACAAAGCCTTACACAGTCTATGGAAAAAGTCTCTTACAATCACTTGCACTTAGCTCTGCAAGTCTTAACATACTCTAGTCATGCACTAAGCCCATGACCTCAAAAACCTACTTCTTACATTTCTTAGCTACTTATTTATACATTACAAAAAGGCCTAATCATGGTTAAACCCATAGGATGACATTCCATACCCGTTACATAATCCCTAAAAGCCCAAAAATCTCACAAGATGGGTGAGATCCAACAATCTCCGCTTCGCCTGGGTGCTCCACCTTCAACCAGTCTGTCGAGTCCCAAAAATGGTCAAACATGACCAATGTTTCCTCAAAACTTGGTCGAGGGCCAACAGTGACATTCTTGGTGAAACTCTTGGTGATATTCTTGCTAAGTATGGCGCAAGGTTGGGAGATTAGTGGAGTTGCAGTTGTTGTAGTTGTGTATGACACGTATTCTATGGATATGGAGACTCTCTCTCTTGTGCGCTAATATTGGAGAAGGAGCACTCTACTTGTCTTGCATTGTTGCTATAGTTAGCATCTAGGGTTTATCTGTTGGTTCTGCAGTAGGATTTCCAGAATTATTCCAAGTAAATATTAGTGTGCTCGGGGGTGGCATATGTGAATTCCTATGGTTGGGTGACACTTTCTATGGTTTAACGAGCATACCAAAATTTCAACATGGTATCAGAGTTGGTTTCCTTCATAACAATCTAACTGTTGGAAGGAAGATCCTTAGTTTCCCCCATTGTCAATCTCATCGAGCACTTACTGAACTCACTAATAACGTCACCTAAGTNTTCCTCGGATCAGATCTGCAAATTTCTAAAGTTGAGAAAGTAGGGTTTCCTCATAAATCTCTAGGTCTGTAGTGCCAATTGTAGTTGAAGTGATGCAGACCCCCTATCTCAGCAGGGGTCTGCGACCTCCAGGTCTCTTGATCGTTCTTCTTTTGAGACAAAGTAGCTCTTCAGGCTCTTGTTGGAACCCTTTGAACAAATCCATAGGTCCCTTTGTCTTCTGGCATAGGCCTTGAGAAAACCTATGCACACGCTCAGCTTTCGACACTCTTCTCTGTTCTGAACCAACACACCTTTTGCATTTCAAGGTTTTGGGACTCCTACATGCGAGCTCTTCTAGGCTCCTTTTCCATCCAACTCCCAGTCACTGAAACGCTGAAAGGGCTTAATGACTCTGGGTCCTCCCTTAGCCTTTGAATGCTTTCGAGTTTTTGTGTTTCGCGATTTCGCGATTTCGGCTGTAGACGATTCTAGGTCCTTCGAAATCCTGGACCCCAGAATGTTGAAATCTACTTGTGACCATGGTCCACTTTTTAGGATTTTGGAATCCGCAATTTCACGATTCCAGCTATAGACGGTTCTTGGTCCTTCAACCTCGTGGGTCCCGAAATGCCAAAATACTACCCCTTCAGAGAACCTTTCGTGGTTTTCCCCAAACCTTGACCACTCACCCCGTGTCCTCCTTGATGAACGGTTCTGATTCTTTCACGATTTCATGAGCTCAGACTTCTTGTCTCACAACTCCTTCTCCTCGAACTCTCGGTGTCCGAAATGCCGAAAAGGGCTTAGATATTTGACACCTGTCCCCCAAAATGGATGGCCCCTATGATTTCGAGACTTGATGAGTCCTCTTCCCTCTTATTACACATTATTTTCGTCATCCCTATGATCATTAATGATGTAAACCTATCTGTTTCCTTCAGAGGGGTCAGTGGCCTGAGTTCCTAAAGAGAGAAGGGAGAAGAACTTTTCCTGAGAAAAGAAGTTGCATTTTCCTATGTAAAAACCTTATAAAAAAGGATGTTCGCAGGTTTCTATATAGGAAGGGTGCGAGAAAGACCAATTCTCACAGGTTTCACTATAGCCAGGGTGCGAACAGTTCGCAGGTTGCACTATAGCTAGGGTGCGAGAATGCCAGCACGTGGGAAAAATGAGCGTTTTCTCGAATCTTCTAGAAGGAGAAGCTTCTATGGTGAGGTGGCATCCGAATGG
>SNQJ01S0074748.1:42159-56547 GCA_010110895.2 Picea sitchensis | reverse complement strand
GGGTTTCTGTATGAAGTAGATGAAATGGAGGGAAATTTGCAGATGGGAAAACTGATTGTGGATGAAATGGAGGGTTCATGATACTGTGGAGGTGCATTAAAAATAGAACCTTGAAGAGATAATCTAGGAGTCCATTGGGAAAGCTATCAAAATGAGGAGAAGGATTATGTGGTTGTTTCACTACACGATGTAAGACTATCGAGACTCCCATCCCTAAAGGGTTGAAAAATAACATGAGTGTCAAAGTGCCAAAGGGTTCTATGAATGGGACAACTCATGTGGGGGAGAGTGCTACTGAATGACAGTACCAAAGATGCAATGGAGGTGTTGGTACCGCAGAGCCGAAGATGGGGATCCTAGAGGCAAATTTTAGAGGGTGTGACTGGAGATGCAATTGAGATTCAGAGGGAATGATTACATTCCAGTGTTGATTATATACCTGAAGGGGTTGCGTTGATGTATGATGACCAAGTACCTACACATATGAAAACCAAATACATGACGTGAACAATATCTGAAGAGAATTGAACATGCAAGCATTTATTTGATAATTTTGAACATGAGCATGTGTACCAGGATGGGGTATGAAAAAATGGTGCCCCAGGGGCTAAGGATAAAAGATGGCCCAGGGATTATCTTGATGTAGATGATGAGATGTTGATCCCATGGCTGAAGACAGATCAAAAAACGAACACCTGGAGCTCCCGGAATGGTGTTTGGAAGTTTGGTGGAAAGGCTTATATATAGTTGTAGGGCCCACATTGCCACCTCATTTGTACTTGCTGCCAGAGTGACTGGATGAGAGGTATTTATTGGATATTCCAGGAGGATGAGGTAGCCAATTCAGAACCAACAAGCTTCAGGTTAGTGGTCTTGTAGTCCTGCATAGAAGTAGGTTTTCAATTTGTGGGCAGGGCCTGTACGGAGGGCTATACAAGGGTCTTTATGGGTGTGGGCCCCCCAGTGCACAGGTGATCCAGAAATATACATGCACGGGTGCGCGCCTATTATCCAGATAACCGTGCATGAGTGCACCCCTATTATCTGGATAGCCACGCATGAGTAAACCCGTAGGGGGGGACAAAGGCGCGCATGATATGTGTTCTTGTTTGCTACACAACTGTGCATGAGTGTGTGGTTGTGTAGTGGACAGGTGCGCTGTGATGCACGCCTGTGTTCATGACAGGGGCACATGGAGGTGCCCCTATAGGGTGGATAGGTGCGCATGCATGCGTGCCTAAGATATGGGCAGGCATGCATGAGTGCGCACTTGTGGGGTGAACAGGCGTGCATATGTGTGCGCATGTGGGTTAAATAGTCGTGCCTTTGTGGCAAGGCTGAAGGGTGTAAAACTTATATTTTCTAGATATTTTAATGTGTTTTATGGTCAATATGGCTGACCTAGGACTGTATTATGTGGTTGTAGGCAATCATTTGCACGATTGTTGTGAGGGAAATCCCCTTACAGACTAGCAAATAGGGTTATCTTATGCATGCAGATATGACCAAAATAAATCTAATTTCTACCTTCGTCCCCAGACTTAAACCCCATTCCTTTTCAAGAAATAGATGGTTAGACCAACATACCTTGTTTCGAATGTTCAATGTCGATCCCCCTTCATGCTTGATCGCTTGTTGGCAGCTATCCTCTCAAGATTGACCTGTGTACAAAACAAGCAACAAACTACACATGCATTTTACCTATAGACTAATGGGTTAGAGATTCAAACATATATTTGCTGAACTATGAAGAACTCATATAGTGGGATGGAAAATCATTTCTTTATTATTAACTTTAATGAATCAACTTACAATGTCGAGACTAGCCACTGCTTCGTGAATCCTAATCCTGGGCTCCTCTTCAAATGTCCTCCAACTTCTCTTCTTTGTATCTCTTCTTGTACAAGGATGGCTAAAGGGTTAGGACAATGGGAATATGCAATTGGGCAAAGTTACTTTACTATGTTTCTCCTCTTCCAAATGGGACCCCTAAACCTTATTTTATAGACTAGAAGAAGCTAGGTATTTGGATAAACCCTTGGCCATGCATGGCCGGGAGTTTCAGTTAACTCACCCAAAGCTGTGTTTTCCGTCGGCAACTTTCCTTTTTTCATGCTTTTGTCGGTCCACGCAGGCTGTTTGAGGTCAGCTAGTGTGTACACGTGCAGTAATGGAGTAGGGTGTGTGGGACCTTATAAAAGAGGTTTTTTTAAAGAGTTGTTCAACAGTGCTTTGGCAAAGAAGGGATATGAGATGGTCTGATGCCAGGTAAGCATGTATGGTGCAAATTAAGGTTATAATATATGCCCCCTAATGTGTGAGGTCAAAAGAGAATCTAATGGTCGAAATACATTACCAATCTTTACTGATGTGTCGAACAAGTGAGCCCAAGAACCAAGAACCGGGAGGTGTCGTCTGCAAAATAACAAATGTCTCACCAAGGCAGGCATACCCATGCTCAGCATAAAATAGAATCATGGCTACCAATCAAATACACTATAGATCCATGTCAAATAACTATATAAAGTGTAGTCATGAAGAATACACAGTGGAACTACATCTCGAAATCAAAAAGATATACATATAGAGTGTCCATCTTCTAGAAGCTGATACGGCCTGATGGCTGGAGATGAGATCTTTAGAGCTCAAGAAACAACTTCAAAATATTCAAAACCCATGGTAGGAGTGTAATATGAGTGTACGACTTCACTTCCTAGAGGTCTTCAACGGCTCGTCGGTCATGGACTAGATAATCTTGATGATCAGACTGAAGGCTTCATTGATTTCAAACAAGGACTTGATTGGACATTCAGGATGGCTGGGTATGAGGACAAGTGACAAATTACAGAGGGGTCGACTTAGGCTTGGTAGAAACTTCCCTTGGACAACAACACGACAAATGATGAGACTTAGGCAGCATGGCATTAA
This sequence comes from Picea sitchensis, assembly GCA_010110895.2. Lineage (NCBI taxonomy): Eukaryota > Viridiplantae > Streptophyta > Pinopsida > Pinales > Pinaceae > Picea > Picea sitchensis. The sequence goes on along the minus strand of SNQJ01S0074748.1, from coordinate 53,619 downwards.
TCATAAGTCTATGAAGTAGGAGGAAACACAAACTCTCCATATGTTTGGAAGGATAACCAAACGGAGGAGGACACAAATCTATGTAGCGAGACCAACTTCCTAAGGTCATACTACATCCCATAGTTTGACGAACAAACGAACAAATGTGCTTTATCCAACGGTGACTCATTATGTTGCCAATAAAGAAAATACTTTTCCCTTCCTCTTTTTGGGGTATATTTGATTTTTTTTTTTGTCTTTTTCAATAATTTTGGAAAAAGAATAAAGGAATGTTACGTTACAATGGAGGAATGAGTGTTACAAACATACAAGTTCAAGGCACAAGGACAAGATGGATGTTCATAATAATGATACTTGGGAAAAATCCTCCAGGGGCCAAGGGTGTTAAAACACAAAAGCAAATTGTTACAAGTCTAGCGGATAAGGTAGGCAATTGCAGTTAACAAAACATACAATGGTAACGTCCTTCGATGTAAGTTTAATGAGCCCAGAGCAGGTAAGCTTGATGGTTTTTCATATTTAGAGAGTCTGAAAAAACATAAAAGGAGACTCCATTGGGGTACCTTTAGTCTAGTCGGCTCGAAAAAGGGGTAAACTAGTACCGACAAGACGTCTATTCAAAACCATTTTAACGAGTGTGATAAGGACAAGATCACTCGACCATTTTTTCATTTTTAAGGAGTCTGGAAAAAGCTTAACTATGGACTCTGTCAGGAATTTTCTTCTAGACCAATTTAATGAGTGTGAAAGAATAAGGTCACTTGGCGATCTTTTCAATTTTAGGGAGTCTGAAAAGAGCTTAACTATGGACTCCATCATGAATGTTCTTATGGACCATTTTAACGAGTGTGAAATAATAAGATCACTTGACGATCTTTTCAATTTTAGGGAGTCTGAAAAGAGCTTAACTATGGACTCCGTGGGGGTTTCTTTTTCATGAGTTTAGTCCCTCAAGCCCGAAAAAGGGATAAAATTATACCTGAGAGTACTCTTCTATAGAACTGAAGTTCCATAAAGTATACCTTTGTTCATACAGTTGACCATCCAGACCGAAAAAGGGGTAAACTACCGCTGGACAGACGTGACTTCAAATTTCAGTTTAACGAGCATGAAAGGCCACAAGATCGGTTAGCAATATTTTCATGTTTAGAGGGTCTGAAAAAGGGATTAAAAGAAGACCCATTATTTTTTGGGAGTCCTGAGGGTGAGGTCAAGAGTGAAGAAGAATCATGCAAATGAGGCTCAAACTCATATTCAGGAAAAACTACAAGGACTCCCGAGCCTACAGTGTTTTAGAGACAACATGGATACCATAATGCAACCAGGATCTACCTAGGGCATCCATGTTCCGGTAAGCTCTACCACCAAGTTGCAACACTTCTAAAGCAACTATGATGGTTTCGTGTCACAACCTGATGGGATTGATCCTATGGCAAATGAAAAAGACAACGAGATACAAAAGTCAGGGTAGAAACCTAACCTATATGCTCAAGTCAATTGTCAGAAAAATTTTCCACGGACTGTCGAAAATTACTAGAAACTCAAAAAAAATTGTCCCAATACTTGATCAAATCCCTCCTATGCAACTCCTGAATCACTCTAAATGGTTTTTGGTATAAAGAAAATGATAAGGGAGGCCAAAAAAGTGACAAAAAGAAGCCAAAAGGTCTATAAATAGAAGCTGGCAGGTCATTATCACCATTGTTGATTTGGAAATTGACTCTGGAGCCAAAAGACCCCCTTTGTCAAAAGCAGTGATTCCAGGAGCTACAGTGGATGAAACAAACTTCTGTCTGGACCAAGTAAGTACAAACTCTCTTATCTTGCATTTTATGTCTTTATTTTTCTATTGGGTTTCATTTTTTAGGGGGGCATCAACCTTTAAAAGGTTGGCCCTAGGTCCACGCGGGTTGTCTCAGGACAGGTCGCATGTACATTCGGGTAGAGTAAACTCTGCCCATGTGTACACACGACTGTTTCCATTACAACATGCGTGGACCCCCTTATTGAATGAAAAAGGCTTCAAAAGAAAGGGTTAACACTCCTGAACCTTTGTGTTTTGCAGGATGTATGTCCACTGGAGAGAAAGAGAGAATGAAGAGGTTAGTGAGTTGGTCGGGGAAGACCCCAATGCTATGGCTACTTTGATGTAATGTGGGTTTCTCAAGTTTTTCCTATGTCATTTTAGGCAGGCACAACCTAGGCTACTGAATTCCTCGGTTGACTACTAGCATCCAGATGCAGAGGCATTCATGTTAGAAGGGTAGTCACTGGTGCCCACGGTCAAGGACATTTACTTTTTGACTGGCCTCTCTAGGAGAGGGGAACCAGTCAACTTCCAGACTTTTCCTTCGAGGCCACATAACATAGGAGAATTGATATGTCTATACTGTGCAGATGATACAAACCGCTCGAGCACGCAGGTGCCCATAAGCAAGATCACTGACTTATCACTATAGGTGATAGTATTGCTTGTTGGGAAAATTACTGGTTCTGTGGCACTACATCAGGCGTCCCATGCACAGATGAACTGTGCAGTCTAGTGCTTAAATGCAAAATTTTTTGATTGGAGTACCACATTGCTTGAGTGTATGAAAAGGTAGTTGACAGATTGTCGTTTGCGGACACATAGGAACTTCAGGTTTGAGACCATTCTGTGTTCGTTCTTTTTTGAGAGAGTTCTAATTTTTAGTCCTCGAGTAGTTGTACGAGGAGATCAGGCCTCTCTTCCTACTATGTGTAGATGGGCAGTATTACTGCCGCGACAGGGTGGCAGAAGGACCAATGAGTCCTTCGATAATGACTTCTTCGCATGGTTGTCATGACAGATCCCGGTTATAGAGGATTACCCCTATGCTGGGATTGATTTCTTAAGAGACCCTGAGATACTAGTACCTCCTGGTGAGGAGCGAGGGGACATGGGTAAGTCTCCACCTTTGTAGTTTTTTTTTGTGTTTTATACATATGTAATTTTTATTTTGTTTTGTTATATATATCATTTTTTTTGGTTGTGCCAGAGTATTTTACGGATATGTGTTCATTGTGTGCATATATGGGACTAGTGCGACCCATTGACTATGCGAGGAACATGCATCGTCCTAGGCCAGGGACCGCAGCTGTCGCCGTAGGGGGACCAACAGTAGTAGGAGATCTTCCAGCTGGGGAGGCTGAGAAGGTATTGAGACGAGTCTAGCATAACTTTACTATGCTCACTCACACAGTCCCGATGGTAGAGATTGAGGACCTGCCACCATCTATGTAGCCTCATGTACTGGGGGCACCACGAATGTGGGTTTGGTTGTTTCGACATTTAGCCAACGCTATGGATCAGTATAACATGGCCCACGGGCCTTGACTTTAGCTAGACATTTTGACGTGCCACGAGCACTACTTGTATATATTTTTTTGACGGCATAAGCCCTGTGACTCGTTATTGGTCCTATTTTTGAGCCACTTGCATCCATTGGTGTACTCTGGTTACTTTATGATATTATACATCGTTTTTTTGGTCTTTTGTGTCTTATGGATCATGTGTGCAAAAAATGTATTTACATGTTTATGTGAATGTTCTTTCATATGTGTGAAAGATGCCAATCTAAAATTTGATTAGCTCGAGTATTTGTAACTTGGTTTAATCTCATAGGAACATGAAAATATGTAATTTAATCAAATTTTCGTTCTAAGAAATGTACCCTAAGGAATCGTTAGTGTAAAGTTGGATCATAAACCCGGTATACTCCGTTTAACTAAGACACAACCAGTTGAGCATCGAGATAGACCTGGAGATGAGAGATACCCAATGACAAAGTGTCATGAAGCAACTCAATAATTGCACTATAATCGGCGATGTTATTTGTGGTGTCACCTAAGCATATACCTCCGAAAGATAATAACTGGCCTTGAGGTGTAAAGATTACCCAAGCTGTGGAGGCAAGCCTCCAAGTGTGCCGACTAACATCATCTGCATACCCAACAAACACTTCGAAATCACTTGACATATGCCACAGTGACGAAAGAGAACATCAACGACACGTCCATAACACTAAGAGAAACTAAAAAGTAATAGTACAAAGACTATACATGTGTTACAAAAAGTTACCCACAGTGACCTGCCTATGAGTAATACTTCTTGAGGTAGAGCCCATTTCTAGGCTCCGCCAAATCATTCCCTTCAAAATCAACCAGACGATAATCACCCTTCTTTAAAACCTCTTTTATGATGAAAGGTCCAAACCACATGGGTTTGAATTTTCCTACCCCTAGGGGGGTCCTTATCTTGGTCATAGACCAGGACAAGGTTGCCTTCAGAGAAAATCCAAGGATGAACAGACCTATCATACTGACACTTGACCTTATGTTTGTGAGCCTCGTTGGCCAGGGCCGCATCACGACGCTGCTCATTGATTTGTTCAAGGTATAGTAACTTTTCTTCAAGTGGAGAAGTGTCTGGCAATAAATGTACTACCAACTTTAGAGACAGGATATGACATTCGATGGGAAAGACTGCGTCCAGTCCATAAACGAGTTGAAAAGGTGAGAAACCGGTTGTAGTCTTAACAAATGTTCGGTAAGCCCATAATTTCGAGTATAACATCAAATGCCAATTTGACTTGGCTGAGTTGATAGTTCACTGTAGAATGGTCTTAAGAGTTTTGTTACAGCTTCCACCTGCCCATTTGCTTTGGGGTAGTAGGGTGATGAATGTTCTTGCCATAGTACAAGCTTTGATGTTAACTCGGTCGTCATCTAGTTCTGAAAGTGACTGCCATGGTCAGTGACAATCTCCCTCAGGACGCCGAACCTTGCTATTATCTTATTGAATAAAAACAGAGTTGCAGTCTCTCCATCATCTTTAAACATAGGCATAGCTTTGACCCACTTTGTGAAGTAGTCTACAACTACGATGATATAGTGGTGCCCCCTTGCAGAAGGAGGCTTGCATGTACTGTAATCAATCCCCCACTTAGTGAAGGGACCAACTGTGATGACAGGAAACATGGGAGCGGGATGTGCCCTCATCTTCCAAGAGACGATTTGGCATGAGTGGAACTTCTTGATTGATTCGACACAATATTTGATAAGTGTCGGCCAGAAGTAACTTGCGCATAGAATCTTTTGGGTTGTTGCCAACCTAGACAAGTGACTGCCACAAGCTCCTGTATGGCATTCGTTAAGCACGATAACCGCTTCTTCGTGAGTGAGACATTGGCGTAAGATGCAGTCTACACCTCTCTGATACAATGTATCATTCAGTATGAGATAATTCTTAGCCTGATGGCATATGCGTCGACGCTCATCACAAGAAGCAGTAGTGGGGCACTTCAAAGTCTGGAGATAGATGAGTATATATTCGTACTAGGGATCTGAAGAGGTGATTAAAAACATATCTCCTCTAATAGGTGACTCTTCGAGCACAAGATCACCTGAGTCAACCAGAAGTTCCGAAATAAGTTCTGTGAAGACCAGTGACTTTTTGGACTTCGCTGAAATGAAATCCAAGTCAAACTCCTGGAGGATGACTATCCATCTACTGATTTTTCTGCCTATTACCTATCGTGTCAACATGTATTGAAATGGATTCAGGACAACAATGACGGTGGTCTTGCGAAAAAAAACATAATGACAAAACCATTGAACAACATGGACTACTGCCAACGCACGTTTTTTGATATGAGAATAATTGAGTTTTGGTCCTATGAGGCCTCATCTCAGGTAATAGATGACATATTCTGAGAACAATTCATCTTCCTGAACTAATACCATGCCAATGGTTGACTCTGTTGCAACAAGATATAATAGGAAATCCTTGTTATAGTTAGGTGGTCGTAGTAGAGGGGCAGTTGTGAGTGCATACTTCAATGCGGAGAAAGAGCGTTGAGCGGCATCGTCCCAATAAAAAGGATCGTCTTTTTTAAGTAAGTGCATGAAGCCCTTGGTGATCTCAACATAGTTAGCGATAAAGCATCTTAGAAAATTCTCCTTGCCCTGTAGACTTTGAAGTTGAAGGATTGTGCATGGGGGGGGCAACTGAATTATTGCCTCAACCTTGAGAGGATCAACCATGATCCCTATTGTTGACACTATGAAACCTAACAATCGTCCTGACGTTATGCAGAAGCTGCCCTTGTTTGGATTTAGGCGAATCCAAAAGTAGCGACAACGTTCGAAGATAAGTCAGAGGTGTGTGGGATGATCCGTTCTCTTACAAGATCGAGATGCTAAATCATCTAAACAGGCATCGACTATATGCTTGAGGTCATGGAAAGCAAAAGACATGGCCTGCTGAAAGGTGGCTCCAACATTTTTGAGACCGAAAGGCATCTTATGATACATGAATGTACCCCATGGACAGATGAATGTCGTTTTGTGTTGGTCTTCGGGTTTGATTTGTATTTGATTATATCCCAAAAAATGATCCATGAAAGAAAAGGCTTCGCAACCTGCACATTCATCAATGATCTGGTCGATGAAAGGTGTGGGAAAATTATCTTTGGGACAGGCCTTGTTCAAATCATGGAAGCCTGTACATACATGAATTCTTCCTTATTTTTTATTGACTGATACAGGGTTTGAAACCCATTGGGTCAAATGGATAGGATAGATAAAACCAACTTTTAGCAATTTCTCAATCTCAACCTTAATGGCTGTTGCTTTCTTGGGGTTAACTGGATGAAGTTTCTGCCGGATAGGCTTGACATCTGGATACGTTGTGATTTCATCTTCAACTATTTTTGGATCGATGCCTGGCATTTCCTCATAAGACTAGGAAAAAATGTCGCAAAATTATTTAAAAAGATCTGTGTAGATTTGAATCTCTTCGGGGGAGCAGTCAGCTCCGACGAAGAAATTCTCCATGACACCAAGGTTTTGGGAGATATTGATCGGTAAGGTTTCAGTGATAGTTTCCATATTTCCCTCAGCATAAACCTCATGTGTAGCTAAGGGATTAATAGGACAAGACCGATCTCCCGTCATAGTCATGGTGAATTCTTCCGCTTCAATTCGGCGTAACTCTAGGAGGAAGTATGATCTGTTATGAATATCTTCCTAGGGTTTATTCGGACTAGTCATTGCTTAAATTATTTCTTCATCATAGGGCAAGACTAAGTCTAATGAATCGGTGTGAGCGAGAGAACACTAAGCCCAAATAGGCTCCAAAAGTGGATAGAACTCTTGTGCAGGAGCTGGATCAGTGTGGGCTGAATTTTGCTGGACTAAAGAGTACACTACTTCAACTGCGGTCAAGGGCATGGACATGCCCGGGTGCCCTGTCCCATCCATCGTGGCCAATGGGGAAGGAAGTATCCATGGATCATCGAAGTAAGTCGTGCAAAATGACGAAACTTGAAAAATCTCAACCTTATGGTGATTGGATATAAACTTGATATCACCTTGAGGGGGTGGGTAATTGAAGGTACCCATCAAACATGGGCACAAACCAACCCCTACGTTGATGACACCTAGTTGAGGATTATCAATCATCGGGACGGTGGATGCCCCCAATGCAAGGTCAGGTCTAGAGAAAGACAATTGATAGATGGTCACTATCCAGCCCTTGTGTACAAACAAAAAGACCTGAAAAACTGTAGCAACTGTAGCTTGCATGGCATAAGTCCAACTCCTTCCTAACAAGAGGTTATAGTCGAGGGGAGCATCGACTACCTCTACTTTGACACACACAGTCTTCCCTCCTAAATACACGGGGAAAGAAGGAACGATATCATGTGGTCGAAATGAATGACCGTCAAAACTAGTGAGAAGAGTAGGTGACAGAGACAAAACGGGCTAGCCTATGGCCTTCCAACATGCCAACGACATAACACATGTCGAGGCACCCTCATCAACCACCGTGTAGAAGATATTCCGAGTAAAAGTTTTAGTGGGATAAGCCACTACTATTTGAAATGATACGTGGTAAGGCATACGAGGTTTTAAGTTGGTTGTATCCAACATGATTGTACCCGGATTACAAGTCTCGGTAGATCCTAAAGCGGTTAACAAGGATTTCCTCTGGGAAGGGCAGCTTTGGAGGACCTCCAAAGAGGACATCGCACAAGGGGTTTGTGATAAATCTTCCACCACAGAGTAGTTCTGGGCGGCCCTTATGTTTGGATTATGAGAATATTTTTTGAATGTGCCTTTGGGAATGTGTGTCATTGTTTTTCCCAACGTCTTCTCAATATGTAGAGGAAGAGATGGGAGTTCAACTTCTTTACCCTTCTTAAAAGTTCTTGGTTTACTATAGTCATGTGCTCTAGTCGATATAAAAGCATCACCCCCCACTATATATACGTTCTCGGATGCAGGGTTATTCGCAGGCGGAGAGGGTTCTTGGCTGCCCCCTTCTGTGCTTGCAGAGGCTTGAGTTAGATTTTTCCCATGTTGAAATGGATTGGTCAACACAACAGGCTATTGATGTGTCACAAACTTTTGGGATTCTGCAAGCCGAGTACATAGATGGGTTGGGTTGTCTTCTGCGCACAAGTTACATGGATACCTCACCTTCCATTTCTCAGTGTTGTCCCCGCCAACATTATCAGTAGGTTTTTTATCCCCTTTACCCTTGTTTCATTGTTTTTTCTTGCCTTCAGGCCACTGGGTGGCCTTTGGGTTAGTCGATTTCACTGTGTGTACTTCCAACATTTTGGTAGGGGGAGCAGCCAAAGTAGTAGTTTGGTTGGTCGTTGTGTGTTGTATAGATAACTGCTGCAACTGATTCGTCAATTGCTCAGCGGACTCTGTTTGTGCTGAAACAACAATACCATCGGCATGTGGTCTAGATCTCTATTTATTTTTATCAAGTATTGAGCGTGGCGCATCTGGAAAGATATTGTATAATAAACCAGACTGAGAATAGATGAGCTCAAATTGTTGAGATCTCATGATGGCTTCTTCTTCGGAGAATACTCTTGACGTCACGATGTCTTTGGATAATTGTGGGACCAAAGACTTAAGGAACCACTCAAGTAGGAATGCTGGTGGGACTGGAACCTTAATTAAACTCTTCTGGCATCTCCATTCTCGAATGTGATCAGAGATATGGTTCGTTGTTGTCTGTTCAAAATTGGAGAGCAGCTTTGTGCCAGCATCGTATCTCACAGGTAACTGGAAATGGTTTAGGAAATCCATCGCTAGTTCACCGAAGGAAGAGTATCTTGAGAAATCGAGCTCAATGTACCATTTCGCGGCACTCCCAATGAGAGTATGTTGAAAAAATTGCAACTGTATGGAGTCGTCTTTCAATGAGTTAGATGAGCACCAAAGATGGAAGGTAGTCACATGATCTCCTTGATCTTCGTTAGGCTTGGCTTCAAACTTTGGGATGTCCGAAGGCAACTTCGTCGACATAGGAGGCCAACACGGATCGTGACAGATAGGGTCATTCAACAACCTTGTCAAATCTGGCAAGTGTAAAGTCGCCAGGAAGGGTAGTTTGGGTTGTTGGTGATAACTTGGGAAAAAGGGGCCTGGATTTTGACTAGCACCAGGTTGCCAGGAAAAGTTCTATTGCTAGCTTGGATTCTGGTACAAACCATGGCCCTGGCCAACATATGGATTTTGCGTATGTGGATACATCATCGACTAATTTCCAAAATAGGACATAGATGCTTGGGCATGCATTACATTCAAAGGACTTTGGGAAGGGTTTCCCAATGTCGGTCCCGTGGGGATAGGAATAGTAGTTTGTCCGGGGTTCCATTGATTGTGGAAATAATTACCCTAGATCGACATTTTGGATGAGGGAATGGATCCCTTCCAAGAATTCAACGCCCTGATGCGGAAGAAGTTCCTAGGTTTTCCCCCTGTGCAGGAATAGTACCCTGCATAGGAATAGGTTGTCCAAAACTGGGATTGCCCCCAGTTAGGAAGGCGGCTGATGAGAAGGCATTGTTACCAAATGTTTCAATCAAATAAAATGGTGTCGAACCTACTGGCATATTATGCGAAGGTGGTCCTTGACTCCCTGCTCCAAATAAACTATGGTGTGTAGGTTGCCCGATGGATTGTTGATGCGAGCCACCAAGTGAAAAGGACGAAGGAGGTATATGACCTCCTCCGTAAGGGAAAGCGTTAAAAGGAGTAGGAGTACCCCCCATGTGACCTTGCAGAGGAGTGCTAGAGTTCCCTTCCCCCAAACCTGAAGTCTGTAAAGTGGAGTAGGAAAGTACAGGACTTGTACCCGAACTAGGCATCTCGTATGAGAATAGAGGGCCTGCTGGACTTGGTGTGAAAGGGGTTGTGGTCACCACCAAAGACAAGATCATACCATTGTGCGATGTAGTGGCGGTCAATACCATGGTGTCTCGGACCAGTGACAGTGGGTTAGGAGGTGAAAACTCTCCTGTGGTGATGACCGTAGTGAGAATTGAAGAATTCCCAGAAGGAGTAACAACATTTGTTTCCATTGCTCCGTGCAACACTATCTGGTATATGTAAGGATGAATCGGTACGATGATGGGTGTTGAAATATTAGTGGTGGAGGTTTCAACTAGACCAAAAGCTTGCACTCCAAGGTCTAAAACGGTCGATTCCTCTGGATGTTGGTCGGGCATAATTTCTTGTGACCCGGTCGCTTCAAAAGACCCTTGTTGATCTAGCTTTCACCTTAGTGGTGGCGGGGGTGGCTCTAGTGTAACCAGCGGCAGGCCAGGAAGCCTTCATGAATGGTGGAGCTCATGATCCTCCACCGTGTGAGAATATCAAAGACAGACTAGGGTAGTCTAATTGTTCAAAAACAACACGCACTAAAAAAATCCCTAGAAGATAAGGCAGACAAACACTAAATTAATTGGAAGAATAGTTACAACAACCAACACTAGAGCAACTTATCGGTGCAAGTGAAACTCGAAAATGGAAGCACCCTCCAAGTATACTCTACAAATCATGGTCCGATGTCTATCCTAGGTACCGCGGTATACCCTCGCAGTCACCTGTGTATGTCCCTAAAAAATATAGTCAACTAGGTTGCCAGCGCGTGAATAGTCATCAGACGGGTACAGTCGAAAATCGGTTAGACCATAATGAGCAGGGTATTGAGCCTAAAACATGTCAAGGGTATCAAAAGAAAGTGGTCCGGAAGACAACTGAGGACCTCGAACGGATTCGAGACCCACGAAGCCCCGTGGCAAATGCAATCGACGAAATCCCAAGACAAGCCCTCTATATGTTTATCCCATGTTATCCCATGTGTTAGAGGGGGGTCCCAGATAAATTTCACTATATTGGACTTGGACACTCCATAACTCAGACTCCAATGTTTGATTTTAATGGCCTTGAAGAGTTTCCTCTCCAACCTAATCCAAGGCCCTGATCCTTAACTAGTTGGTTAACCCTACAAACATAAAAGTATAATAAATTTTAGATTTAGTGTTAATTTTATGGATTGTCTTATGTCAAGGGGTGTGAAAATGAAACTGATGATGTGTAAAAGATGAAAGTAAAAATGAATAAAAAGATGGA